>SJYQ01004977.1:135648-159606 GCA_006410935.1 Redunca redunca
TGCAGCCATGAAATTAAAAGATGCTTACTCCTTGGAAGAAAAGTTATGAGCAACCTAGATAGCATATTCAAAAGCAGAGACATTACTTTGCCAACAAAGGTCCGTCTAGTCAAGGCTATGGTTTTTCCAGTGGTCATGTATGGATGTGAGAGTTGGACTGTGAAGAAGGCTGAGCGCTGAAGAATTGATGCTTTTGAACTGTGGTGTTGGAGAAGACTCTTGAGAGTCCCTTGGACTGCAAGGAGAGCCAACCAGTCCATTCTAAAGGAGATCAGCCCTGGGTGTTCTTTGGAAGGAGTGATACTAAAGCTGAAACTCCAGTACTTTGGCCACCTCATGCGAAGAGTTGACTCATTGGAAAAGACTCTGATGCTGGGAGGGATTGGGGGCAGGAGGAAAAGGGGACTACCGAGGAGGAGATGGCTGGATGGCATCACCAACTTGATGGATATGAGTTTGAGTGAAATCTGGGAGTTTGTGATGGACAGGGAGGCCTAGCATGCTGCGATTCATAGGGTCGCAAAGAGTCGGACACGACTGAGCAACTGAACTGAACTGAACTGAACATACGTCTGATATTTGGCCAGAATTTATTGATACATTACCATGACTTAGTGCCATGCATACATATGCATACTTATCCACAGCAATTAAAAATGATAAGACATTTAGATCAAAGGAGTAGAAGTGAGAGTCCAGAATTAAACCCATATATCTAGGGCTAATTGACAAGGTTGTCAGGACAAAAAAATTGGAAAGAATAAGCTTTCAACATATGATATTGGGACAACTGGATATTTGCAAGCAAAAGAATGAGTTGGACTTCTATTTACAGCATATACAAAAATTAACTAATATGGATCAAAGAACTAAACTTAGAAGCTAAAACTATATAATTCTTAGAAGGAAATATAGGGATAGATCTTCCTGACTTCCTTGGTGGCTCAGATGGTAATCTGCCTGTGATGCAGAAGACCAGGGTTCAATCCCTGGGTCTGGAAGATCCCCTGGAGAAGGGAATGGCAACCTGCTCCAGTATTCTTGCCTGGAGAATCTCATGGACAGAGGAGCCTTGCAGGCTACAGTCCGTGGGGTTGCAAAGAGTCAGACACGACTGAGCGACTAACACTTTCGTTTTCTTTCACTTCCTGAACTCAGATTTGGCAATAGATTCTTAGAAATTACATAGAAAAGTACAAGTAACAAAAGATAAAATGAATTGAACTCATAAAAATTAAGAAATATTTGTGTATCAAAGGGCAATCAAGAAAGTTAAAAGACTGTACACAATAGAGGAAAATATTCAAAAACATGTATCAGATAAGACACTTGCATCCAGAATGTATAAAGAACTCTTAGAACTCAACAACAGAGACACAAACAACTAAATTTTAAAATGGGCAAAAACTTTGAATAGACATTTCTCCAACGATATATAAACAACCAACAAATACATGGAAAGATGCTCAACATCATTAGTCATTAAGGAAATGTAAGTCAAAACCACAATGAGATGTATTTCACACCCGGAAAGATGGCTACCGTTAGAAAAAAACAAAATAAACCAACAACAACGTGTTGGCAAAGATGTGGAGAAACTGGAAACCTCATTCCCTGCTGGTAAGAATGTGAAATGGTACAGCCGCTGTTGGAAACAGTTTGGCAGTTCCTCAGAAAGTTAAGCATAGAATTATCACAGGATCCAGTGCCCTAGAACTGAAGGTCGGTGCTCCAGCAAATACGGACATGTGAGCGTTCATGCTGCACTGTCCACAAGGGCCAAATGAGGGAGGCCGCCATGTCCCTCAGAAGATGGATGGATAAACAAGCGTGGTATATCCGTGCAGGGTATATAATTCACCCAAATGCCACAGTGCTGTCTGCTGCATAGCTCAGTTGGTAAAGAATCCGCCTGCAACGCAGGAGACCCCGGTTCGGTTCCTGGGTCGGGAATCTCCACTGCAGAAGGGCCAGGCTCCCCACTCCAGTGTTCTTGGGCTTCCCTTGTGGCTCAGCTGGTAGATCCGCCTGCAATGCGGGAGACCCGTGTTCGATCCCTGGGTTGGGAAGATCCCCTGCAGGCGGGCATGGCAACCCACTCCAGTATTCTGGTTCCACGGACTGTATAGACCATGGGGTCGCAAACAGTGGGACATGACTGAGTTTCACAATGTGGGTGAGTCCCTAAAACATGATGCTAAGTGAAAGAAGCCAGACACAAAAGGTCACATAGTTTATGCTTCCATTTATACCATGTGTCCAGAAGAGGTAAATCCACAGAGACAGGAAGCAAATTGGGGGTCGCCACGGGGTGGGGATACCGGGTGACTGAGCAACGGGCCCACAGTGAGGTGATGGGCTGCACAGTGGTGACGGCTGCAGGACACTGTGCGAGTGCCGAGGACCACCGAGCCCCACGCTTTTGCTTTATTTGCTTATTGGTCACACGGCACGGCTCGTCGGATCTCAGTTCCCCAACCAGAGATGGAACCTGGGCCCCCAGCAAAGAAAACAGTCCTAGCCTCGCGACCGCCAGGGAGGTCCCTGAACTCTAGGTTTTTACATGGTTACTTTTATGTCATGTGAATTTTACTTCAATAAAATAAAGGGAAAAGGTGGCGATACCCGGGCCCTCCCTCGCCCTTCTCCCAGACCCCTCCGTGGAGCTGCCTCGCTGGGAGCGAGCCCCCGGCCCCACAGGCTCTCCGCTCACCCTCCCGCTGCTGAGCCGTCCTCGGGCGCGGGCAGCACAGGGGCCCTCTCCCGATGTTTCCTGGTGCTCGGGGAAAAGTCGCACCCTGCCAGGCAGTGCCTCGTCTCCCCGCGCCCCCGTCCTGGTCTCCCCCAGCTGTCTGCTGAGCAGGTCTTGGAAGCCATCTAAGAACTCGCTACACTGTTTGGGGAGCCCAGGGCAAAGGGAAATCGCTGTGAAAAGATGAAGAATTTCAAGATGGGGACACAGAGCACCCAGACCAGCTAAGGGCTCTTCATTCCTGAGCAGGTGCTCCGTCTGCCCAGGTCCCACGCTCTGGTGGTTCCCCCTCACGGCTCCTCTTTCTGGCTCCGTCTCTGGCGATGATGACTGCTCTACCCTGTCCCAGCGGCCTGGGGCCACTCAGCCGGCTTCCGAAGCCACGTCACTGTAACGTCTGCCCAGGCTTTCTCCTGCCACCCTTTCCCGCACATTGCTGGGCACCCACTTCACCTGAGCCTTCAGTGAGCCCAGCAGAACCTCAGTTGTCTGCAGAACTCGCTGTCGGAACAGGAGAGATGGGCCCTGAATGTGAGGGGCTGGGGGGACGCATGGCAAGACAAGACTGCGGCCCGGCACCAGCGCAGGGGTGGGGCTCGGTGGTCTCTAGTCCTCTTCAAGTCCTGAGAGTCTAGATGAATTTCAGTCAGTCAGTCAGTTCAGTCGCTCAGCCGCGTCTGACTCTGCGACCCCATGGACTGCAGCACGCCAGGCCTCCCTGTCCATAGCCAACTCCCGGAGTTTACTCAAACTCACATCCATTGAGTCGGTGATGCCATCTTATCCTCTGTCGTCCCCTTCTTCTCCCACCTTCGATCTTTCCCAGCATAAGGGTCTTTCCCAGTGAGTCAGTTCTTCGCATCAGGTGGACAAATTCAGCTTCAGCATCAATCCTTCCAGTGAATATTCAGGATTGGTCTCCTTTAGGATGGACTGGTTGGATCTCCTTGCAGTCCAAGGGACTCTCAAGAGTCTTCTTCAGCACCATAATTCTTTGGCACTCAGCTTTCTTTATGGTCCAACTCTCACATCCATACATGACTACTGGAAAAACCATAGCCTTGATGGACCTTTGTTGGCAAAGTAATGTCTCGGCTTTTTAATATGCTGTCTAGGTTTGTTCAGAGCTTTTCTTCCAAGGAGTAAGAGTCTTTTAATTTCATGGCTGTAGTCACCATCTGCAGCGATTTTGGAGCCCAGAAAAATAAAGTCTGTCACTGTTTCCCCATCTATTTCCCGCGAAGTGATGGGACCAGATGCCATGATCTTCATTTTCTGAATGTTGAGTTTTAAGCCAATGTTTTCACTCTCCTCTTTCACTTTCATCAAGAGGCTCTTTAGCTCCTCCTCACTTTCTGCCATAAGGGTGGTGTCATCTGCATATCTGAGGTGATTGATATTCCTCCCAGCAATGTTGATTTCAGCTTGTGCTTCTTCCAGCCCAGCGTTTCTCATAATGTACTCTGCATGGAAGTTAAATAAGCAGGGTGACAATATACAGCCTTGACATACTTGTTTCTCAATTTGGAACCAGTCTGTTGTTCCATTTCCAGTTCTAACTGGACCTGTATACAGACAGATTTCTCAAGAGGCAGGTCAGGTGGTCTGGTATTCCCATCTCTTAAAGAATTTTCCACAGTTTATTGTGATCCACACAGTCAAAGGCTTTGACATAGTCAATAAAGCAGAAATAGATGTTTTTCTGGAACTCTCTTGCTTTTTCCATGATCCAACAGATGTTGGCAATTTGATCTCTGGTTCCTCTGCCTTTTCTAAAACTAGCTTGAACATCTGGAAGTTCTCGGTTCACGTACTGTTGAAGCCTGGCTTGGAGAATATTGAGCTTTACTTTGCTAGCCTGTGAGATGAGTGCAATTGTGCGGTAGTTTGAGCCTTCTTTGACATTGCCTTTCTTTGGGATTGGAATGAAAACTGACCTTTTCCAGTCCTGTGGCCACTGCTGAGTTTTCCAAATCCGGTGGCATATTGAGTGCATCACTTTCACAGCATCATCTTTTAAGATTTGAAATAGCTCCACTGGAATTCCATTACCTCCACTAACTTTGTTTGTTGTGATGCTTCCTAAGGCCCACTTGATTTCACATTCCAGGATGTCTGGCTCTAGGTGAGTGATCACACCATTGTGATTATCTGGGTCGTGAAGATCTTTTTTGTATAGTTCTGTGTATTCTTGCCACCTCTTCTTAATATCTTCTGCTTCTGTTAGGTCCATACCATTTCTGTCCTTTATTGAGGCCATCTTTGCATGAAAATTTCCCTTGGTATCTCTAATTTTCTTGAAGAGATCTCTAGTCTTTCCCATTCTATTGTTTTCCTCTATTTCTTTGCATTGGTCACTGAGGAAGGCTTTCTTATCTCTCCATGCTATTCTTTGGAACTCTGCATTTAGATGCTTGTATCTTTCCTTTTCTCCTTTGCTTTTTGCCTCTCTTATTTTCACAGCTATTTGTAAGGCCTCCCCAGACAGCCATTTTGCTTTTTTGCATTTCTTTTTCTTGGGGATGGTCTTGATCCCTGTCCCCTGTACAATGTTATGAACCTCAGTCCATAGTTCATCCGGCACTCTATCTATCAGATCTAGTCCCTTAAATCTATTTCTCACTTCCACTGTATAATCATAAGGGATTTGATTTAGGTCATACCTGAATGGTCTAGTGCTTTTCCCTACTTTCTTCAATTTAAGTCTGAATTTGGCAATAAGGAGTTCATGATCTGAGCCACAGTCAGCTCCTGGTCTTGTTTTCGCTGACTGTATAGAGCTTCTCCATCTTTGGGTGCAAAGAATATAATCAGTTTGATTTCGGTGTTGACCATCTGGTGGTGTCCATGTGTAGAGTCTTCTCTTGTGTTGTTGGAAGAGGGTGTTTGCTATGACCAGTGTGTTCTCTTGGCAAAACTCTATTAGCCTTTCCCCTGCTTCATTTCGCATTCCAAGGCCAAATTTGCCTGTTACTCCAGGTGTTTCTTGACTTCCTACTTTTGCATTCCAGTCCCCTATAATGAAAAGGACATCTTTTTTGGGTGTTAGTTCCAAAAGGTCTTGTAGATCTTCATAGAACTGTTCAGCTTCAGCAGGGTCACTGGTCGGGGGATAGACTTGGATTACCGTGATATTGAATGGTTTGCCTTGGAGACGAACAGAGATCATCCTGTCGTTTTTGAGGTTGCATCCTGAGACGTCTGAGAGTCCTGAAAGTCTATATTGAATCTAGGCTGGCATGAATTGTTATCCCTATTTTCACAGATGAGTAAATGAGACTCAGAGAGGTTGAGTGACTTCAGCAAGGTCAGAAGCTGGTGACAAGTTTCATTTTTAGTCTAAATGTAACTTAGAAAAACTGAAGACATTCATTTCTTTTACTTTTGGTAATACTGGCTCATGTATAGTTACCTGCTAGAACTCTGGTACGATCAGGACTTTTTTTTTTGTTTTAATAGCTTTGCTGGCTAAGCTTCAGTTTCGTTTCTCTTTCTATCGTTTAGGTTTCAGTTCTATTCTCAGAATATTCTCTTTTCCTTTGTAGTGGTATCATCTGATCCTGTTTATTATAACTGTACTTTTGTGCCCTTGAACTTAATTAAGACACAAAAGTTATTCTATGGCAGATATTCCTAAACAAAGAGTTGCAACAGATTTAAAGCTTAGCACCATGCACATTTATTCTAACCCTGAGAAAAAGGCATCTACTTTATTAATGCCATGCATTGACCCAGTAGCTGCTTTGGTATCTATACATTCATGGCTTAACCTGTCCCATCTGCACATTCCTTGACGTGGAAAGGCCACCCAGAATCCCTGCCGCCCTTATCAGTCTACGGTGAATGAACCACAGCCAGGGTTTCTGCCTTTGCCAGAAAAAGAGCTTAAGGAGAACTTCCTGAACTCGCTGGTATTCTGGCCACAAAGTGGAGGAAAGCGCTTCTGCTCTTCTCGTTCACAACCTATCCTCAAATCTGTCCAAGCCAAACAGCCCAGGGGCTCCGCCGGACAGAGTATGAGGAAACAACTCAAAATAGTGACCACGTGCTTAGAAGTTCTTCAGACTTGACAGCACTTAAGGAGAACGAAGATGGACTTAGTGAACCTCCACACACACTCCAGACACTGAGTCAGTAAGGCGTTTCAGCTTTAAGAAGTTTCTGCTTTCAGCGTGAACCCTTGATGGCCCTGTGTTTGGAATTGCATTGTTTTCCTCTCGAAAATCAGCGCACGCTCCATTTTGACAACTTGGGAAACAGGAAAAAGCAGGAGGAGAAAGAAAATTCAAGTTTCAGTTTCACCTTTGAGAGATGACTCCTCAACATTTTGGGTAGTCTCTACTTCTTTTTTCGACTCGTATTTTTTGGTGTCTTATTCTGACTATGCTACATATAAAATTTTATATGTAATATGTATACACATATATGTATATATCCATATATATATTTATATATGTATACTGCTTTTTTTTTTCACTTAACGTTATATTATAGTATTTGTCTGTGTTGGTGAAAATTTTACCAACCACATTTTTAGTTGATTACATAATGTTCTCATTGGCTCAATGGACATGAACCTGAGCAAACTCCAGGAGATAGTACAGGACAGGGGAGCCTGGCATGCTGCAGTCTAAGGGGTTCCAAAGAGTCAGACATGACTGAGCAATTGAACAACAGCAGTCACAATATCCTCTCATTTATATATAATGCATTTATCCATTTACTTATTTTTGTGCATTAGTATTACAAATTATTCTATTATGAACATGTTGACATGTGAACTGCATCCCTGTGCCTGCGTGCTCAGGCGTGTCTAACTCTTCTGTGACCCCATGGACTGTGGTCCACCAACTTCCCTTGTGGCTCAGTTGGTAAAGCGTCTGCCTGCAATGCTGGAGACCCAGGTTCCATCCCCGGGTCGGGAAGATCCTCTGGAGAAGTAAATGGCAACCCACTCCAGTATTCTTGCCTGGAGAATCCCAGGGACAGAGGAGCCTGGTAGGCTACTGTTCATGGGGTCACAAGAGTTGGACAGGACTTAGTGACTAAGCCACCACACATGTAAAGGTTGCTTGTTTGTTTTTTTTTAAGAAATTGTTTCCTTAGGAGTTGTTCCCAGCAACAGGTATAAGAAGGCACTCCCTATCTGCAGGTTCTGCATGCACAGTTCAACCAACCCCCTCAACCAAAAACATTCAGAAAAAATAAATTCCAGAAAGTTCCAAAAAAGTAAAACGTGAATTTGCCATAGGCAACCGTTTACACAGAATTAACGTTGCACTGAGGCTTCCCTCAGCTCAGTTGGTAAAGAATCTTCCTTTAGTGCAGGAGACCCGGGTTTGATTGCTGGGTTGGGAAGATCCTCTGGGGAAGGAAATGGCAACCCACGCCAGTATTCTTGCCTGGAGAATTCCATGGACAGAGGAGCCTGGCAGACTACAATCCATGGGGTCACAAGACTCAGACACAACCGGGTGACTAAGCGTCACAGCACACAGCATTGCGTTAGGTGTTATAAGTGATTTCCAGCTGGCGCAAACGGTAAAGAATCTGCCTCGATGCAGGAAACCTGGGTTTGATCCCTGGGTCGGGACGATCCCCTGGAGAAGAGAATGGCAACCCAATCCCTGTATTCTTGCCTGGGAAATCCCATGGACAGAGGAGCCTGGTGGGCTACAGTCCAGGGGGTCACAAAGAGTCAGACATGACTGAGCGACTAAAACTTTCACTTTCTTTTCAGAGGTGATTTAAGGTATACGAGAGGATATACATAGGTTATAGGCAAATAGTGTGCCATTTTATATTAGGGAATTGGGCATTCTGAGGTCTTTAGTATCCGAGAGCATTCTGGAACCTGTCCTAAATGGGACAAAAATATTAAGATTCTTGACACATATGTCAAATTGCTTTACAAAGTGACTGTAGTAGTTTACACTCTCGAGCAACACATTTGATATCAATATTCCTAGCAAAATAAACTACCTAAAATTGTTTGAGGCAAATAATCCCTTAAAAGAAGTTTGCCACACATCTAATGTCTACAAAAATGTCCTTTATTTTACCTATGCCTTTGAAAGGTTTTTAGCAGTTCACTAATGTGAAGAAGCACAGGCTGGAATCAAGATTGCCAGGAGAAATATCAATAACCTCAGCTATGCAGATGACACCACCCTTATGGCAGAAAGTGAAGAAGAACTAAAGAGCACCTTGATGAAAGTGAAAGAGGAGAGTGAAAAGATTGGCTTAAAGCTCAACATTCAGAAAACAAAGATCGTGGCATCTGGTCCCATCATTCCATGGCAAATAGATGGGGAAACAGTGGAGACAGCGGCTGACTTTATGTTTTGGGGCTCCCAAATCACTGCAGATAGTGACTGCAGCCATGAAATTAAAAGACGCTTGCTGCTTGGAAGGAAAATTATGATCAACCTAGACAGCATATTAAAAAGCAGAGACATTACTTTGCCAACAAAGATCCATCTAGTCAAGGCTATGGTTTTTCCAGTAGTCATGCATGGATGTGAGAGTTGGACTATAAAGAAAGCTGAGCACCAAAGAATTGATGTTTTTGAACTGTGGTGTTGAAGAAGACTCTTGAGAGTCCCTTGGACTGCAAGAAGATCCAACCAGTCCATCCTAAAGGAGACCAATCCTGAATATTCATTGGAAGGACTAATGTTGAAGCTAAGACTCCAATACTTTGGCCACCTGATGTGAAGAGCTGACTCATTGGAAAAAAACCTTCATTCCGGGAAAGATTGAGGGCAGGAGGAGAAGGGGACGACAGAGCATGAGATGGTTGGATGGCATCACTGACTCAATGGACATGAGTTTGGGTGAACTTCGGGAGTTGGTAATGGACAGGGAGGCCTGGTGTGCTGCGGTTCATGGGCTCGCAGAGTCAGACACAACTGAGCAACTAAACTGAACTGAATGTGACCGTATTTGAATTTAAAAATCAAGCTTTAATCAATTTATTTATGTAACAGAGAGACATAAAGTGGCAAATAAATTTGGTCCGTGTCCCCTAGGATAGAATTACATACAGATATAACAGGGGGATGGACTTCCCTGGTGGTCCAGTGGCTAAGATTTGGAGTTCCCGGTGCAGGGGGCCCGGGTCCAATCCCTGGTCCAGGATGGAAATGAGACTCAGCAGGAAGACACGGTGAGTCATTTCCCTCTGGAGCTGGTGTAATCTTATACCGAGGGACGGTGAGGCCTAGAGAAGTATTGTGAAATTGCTTTACAAAATGATTGTAGTGGTTTATACTCTCAAGCAACCTTGAGGAGGGCCTCCTAGACTGGGGAAACAGGATTTGCAAAGAAGGTTTGTCATAACAGGAAATGAGGAGACAGTTGGCTATAATTAACAAGTGATTTAAGCTACATTTGTACACTAAATCCTGATGTTCCATCCCTTGATTTGTATTCAAAGAAGTCAGTCCACAGAAGCACACCTGATTTTAAAGCTAGGAGAAACCTTAGCTCAGCCCAATATCTTCCCTTATTCTATCTTTTTCAAAGGAGGAAGTGGAAAAGAGTGAAGGATTGGCAGATTTGTGTCCTAATTCCTGGGACAGTGCTCTTTCTACGGGTCCTACACTCAGGCGTACACACCAGATGAAAATCCGACAGAGACCAGGTGTATTTATCGCCTTATGTTTACATGTTTAAACACACATATACACATGGCATTCTTACAGAGCCTGGGAAAATAACTGGGGGGAAGGGTCCCGTGTAGGAATGATTACATAGATGTGAAGAGGAGACTGAGTTTTAAAACCTTTTAAGTTTAGTTTCATGCCTGTATTAGAATATTTTGCATGGAACAATGAAATGGTATAACTAACTATTGGAACTATTGATGTCTTGCATACTTAAGTATCTTTAAAGAAAATCTAAAAATATATTCACCATACAAATTAAACTTTTCCTTTAACTCTTTTGGGCCATGTTGCCCAGCTTGTGCAATCTTCGTTCCCCAACCAGGGATCAAACCCGTACCCCCTGAAGGGGAAGCCTGGAGTCCTAACCGCTGGGCCACCAGGGAATTCCCTTCCTTGAAGTCTCAATAGAAGTTACTCTGCTAAATTTTATGAGGAATGGGGTAAGTAATAAGATTGAGGGTGTAGCCCCAAGTAACTTACAATTTAACTGAGAAAATAAGATTTAGAAGTATATATCTACAAGCGTGCAAAACTATTTGATGTAGATAACTTTCACTTATCTTCTATTACCTAATCAGTGTCTTAGAGAGAGTGGGTACTCCATAAATATTTGCTGAACAAATAAATGAAGGAAGGAGAAAAGACTATTTCCAAGTGGGATGGCCGTGCGCAAGTCCCTGAAAGAGTGCAGGTTTGCGCTTGGTCCTTGAGATAAGATGGAGAAGGATCAGGAGATAAGACGCTCCACAGATAGGAAGGGAGGCAGAGCTCTCATGTGCCTGTTCTCGGCAGCTTTTTAGATGAGCGTGCTTTCTGGACACTAAAACTAACATTCCAAAATAGATCAATGTGATATAACCAGGCACGTGAACATACAAATAGTGTAAAATCAACAGCACACCTCACCAAGAGGTAAGCTTTAGGGCTCGGGAAAATAATGTATTTTAAAATATAGCACTGTCCTCAAAAAAAAAGAAAAGAAACGAAAACACATCTTAAAACTTTTCCTCGATTAAACTGCTATGAACTAGAACAGTCTGTAATGGAAAATACACCATTTCCTGCACAGTCTACGGGATGGTAATGATCAGTGATCACACAGTCACAAAAGCTGACTCTCTCTGAGTATAAAAGTCACGTCAGCTCAGTTCTGTGTGACTGCACGGGGCAGAGGTGTCGCAAATATGCACAGATCAGATCGCTCACTGCACATACCACCTTTGCTCCAAATAACTCTTTGCGCCTTTTACCCAGTGAAAGAATTAGAGGTATTCTCCAAGGCCCTAGTTCCCAAAGCATAAAGCGTTTCTTTCCTCTTTGAAGAATTTTAAACTCTAAGAAAAGACATGTACTATTTAGAGATCCAGGACACAGGTAAAGAGTTTTTGTTATAACATTTTTTCTCCACTGAAAGTGTTTACGCTATTTTGAATGAAAGGGGGTTAATAGTTATTTAATCTAAATCCTGAAAGTTGTTTCTACCTGTATGTAGATATATGATAACACAATGTAAAGGAGGTGGGAAGTGTTTCCAGTCTCTAAATGGTAAATGAATCTGCATGTTACAAGATAAATGAAACTTTATGTGAACCTGAGCAGTGGTAAGTCAACCTATATATAACAAGGTTTCTACGTTTGGCACAATGGGGAAACATTAACCCAAGTAGAATGGCAAGTCAAGGGTGTGTATTGCACCCCTGTAGAAGAACGGGGGCGGGGGAGGGGTGCGGTGGTGAGGCAGGGGCACCACTGCCAGGGAGACTCAGGGAGAAGCGCGGCGAATCTTTTTCCCAAAAGTCAACATTGAAATTGGACAAAACTGTCAAAAAAACAACCATCTCAATACTCTCTAAATACGGAAAGCTGAGACAAATTTATTTGAGACAAGTACTGAATTTCAGTAAGATCGGTGAGGTCTGTGACGGTTTAGTGGGGGCTCCCTGTCCACCCCTGTCCTTGGCTGCAGTTCTACTCAGTTCTACTCGGGCCGAGGATGGGAGGAGAGGCAGCTGCCCGCACAGGGCAGTATCCAGCAACGTAGAGAAAGGATGACACAGTAGGGCCAAGCGGGGTTTATCCAGAGAACACCAGACTGGTTCAAGATCTCAATGTCATTTAATATAATGCCCCAGACAATAGCATCAAGTACATAAAACGCACGACCTCCTCAAAAGACCCAGAAAAAGCATAGGACAAAATCCAATACCTATTCATGATAAAGAAACAAACGAAAAAACCCCAACTCTCAGCAAACAAGGACTGGAAAGGAGCTTCTGCGATCCAATAGGGGGCCTTTGCGGAAAGTGCACAACTAACTCCATACTCAGTGATGAAAGTCTGAATTTCCTCCCCACTTAAGTGGGGATAACGCAAGGGTGTCTGTCTCGCCACTTCCATTCAACACGGCACTAGAAATTCTAGCCAGCGCAAACAAGGAGGAAACAAGGCATATGGATCAGAAAGGAAAGATAGAACTTGTCTTTATTTAGATTCGTGATTCTGACGTATTCTGATTCTAAAAATACACGTGCGCACAAGTGCTGGAATGAACAAGTCACGAAGGTGCAGATACAAGACCAACACACAAAAACCAATCTTATTTCCATATATCGGCAACGAACAATTCCAAAACAAAATTAAGAAATCAACATAGTCTTAAGTGAAAAATGCACCCCAGAACCACAGTGTATAATATATATACCCTGAACAAATACACACATATATTTGTGCACACTCAAATCCATACAATCATGGGAAAATATTGGAAATATATTGTATAATAGTCACCTATAAGCTTATTTAGTGTTTAACAATGCTATTTAGTGTTTATTAATTTAGTGTTTTAATTTTAATCCAATTTATTTTATTAATCAAAAATTGAAGTGAACATGCGTGGCTGTTATAGTCAGGGAACACATGGTAAATTATTCATTATTTAAATGGTGTTGTTCAGACACCCAGTCATGTCTGACTCTGCAACCCCATGGACTGCAGCATGCCAAGCCTCCCTGTCCTTCACCATCTCCCAGCGCTTGCCTAAGTTCGTGTTCATTGCATCAGTGATGCCATCCAGCCATCTCATCCTCTGATGCCCTCTTCTGCTGCCCTCAATCTTTCCCAGCATCAGGGACTTTTCCATTGAGTCATCTGTTCATATTGCTACTGCTGCTGCTACTGCTAAGTCGCTTCAGTAGTATCCTACTCTGTATGACCCCAGAGACGGCAGTCCACCAGGCTCCCCCGTCCCTGGGATTCTCCAGGTAAGAACACTGGAGTGGGTTGCCATTTCTTTCTCCAATGCATGAAAGTGAAAAGTGGAAGTGAAGTCGCTCAGTCGTGTCCAACTCCTAGCGACCCCATGGACTGCAGCCTACCAGGCTCCTCCATCCATGGGATTTTCCAGACAAGAGTACTGGAGTGGGTTGTCATTGTCTGTTCATGTTAGATGACCAAAATACTGGAGCTTCAGCTTCAGCATCAGTCCTTCCAGTGAATATTCAGGGTTGATCTCCCTTAAGATTGACTGGTTTGTTTTCCCTGCTGTCCAAGGGACTTTCAGGAGTCCTCTCCAGCACCACAGTTCAAAGGCATCAGTTCCTTGGCGTTCTGCCTTCCCTACGGCCCAGCTCTCACAACCACACGTGACCACCGGGAAGACCGTAGCTTCGACTATACGGACTTTGTCTTGTCGGCAGAGCCACGTCTCTGCTTTTCAGCACGCTGTCTAGGTTTGTCATTGCTTTCCTGCCAAGAAGCAATCGTCTGCTGATTTCATGGCTGCAGTCACCATCCGCAGTGGATTCGGAACCCAAGAAGAGATCTGTCACTGTTTGCGACTTTTCCCCTTCGATCTGCCATGCAGTAATGGAGGCGGATGCCACGATCCTAGTTTTCCTTAATATTTAGTCCTAAACTGGCCGTTTCATTCTCCTTCTCCACGCTCATCAAGAGGCTCTTTACTTCCTCTTCTCTTACAATGGTTGAGACCCTGCTGAGTGGCCAGTCGGGGCTTGAATCCTGTCTCAGTCGCCTTCAGCACGAGACCTTGAGAAAACAGCTTAACCTCTAGTCTCAACTTCCTCATCTGTGAAATGGCATCTGTCTGAAGCAGGTTATGGAGCTTAGTGGAAACTCTGCGTAAAGTGGCTGATAGAGCAGCACCGTGTGTCCAGTCACTGAGTCGTGTCCGACTCTTTGCGGCCCTATGAGCTGTAGACCGCCAGGCTCCTCCACCCACGGGGTGTTTCCAGGCAAGAATACTGGAGTGAGTCGCCATCTCCTTCTCCTGGGGATCTTCCCAAACAAAGAGTCGCTCCTGTGTCCCTTGCCTCAGAAGGCGGAATCTTCACCACGGACCCAGCAGGGAAGAAGCCCAGCAGGACAGCGCAGGATTCAATACATTCAATTCAATAAACGGTTTTCATTACTGTTGTTGCAGCTCTGCTTAGAGAGACTTATTATACTTTGCTGTCGGGACATGATTTTTTTCTCCTGGCTATTATTTCTTTGCTCCGCCTGATTTTTTCAAGTAATTATTAAGACGATGGGGAACCTACTGGCCGATAGAGTTAGGTGCCGTTGGAGATAACCGTGGTAACTCTCCACATTACTGCAGCAGCTCTGTGTTTGACTCGTTCCAGCCTTAAAGTCGCCGCTCAGGCTCACAGGAGGATGTGCTAGAAGCGGGCTCTGATGCAGATGCTGCCAGAGCACCCAGGAGGGGTCAGAGCCAGGCTGGGCCCACGGGGCGGCCTCCTTTCTTGCCGCTGGCCCGATACAGCTGGTGAGAACTTGCAGCCAGAGGGCTAGTCGTGGAGCAGAAAGGGTGCCGGGGAGGGATGTTGAGAGCTCGACGGTGTGTCTGTGAATCTCAGTGTAGCACCCTGCAGTCACTTCCTCCAATATGGCTGACTGCCTGAGCCACAAGTTGCAGCCTGAGGCCCTTCAAAGGTTAGAAGTCAGGGAACAGGAAAATAGTCAAATATTTCTATCATTTCTAATCCTTCTATTATTATCACCCAAAGTGGATAAAACTGAAATGGTTCTGCAGGTTATCCAAATTTCAATAGCAATGATGGCGTACATCATAAGCTTGCTAATCTTACACAAGCACAGTTAGATCTGAGAAAGTGATAATGAATATTTTACAGAAAAAGCTTACATTTCTATAAAACTGTTCTTATGCCTTTTTAAATAGTGAGATATGAGACTTATGATGGAAAAAACCTTTAAAGTTGTCAATGTTGATGGAACATTTAAAATACAAATGAGGTTTAAGTGCAAAATAAATATTTTGGAATATTTCAAGTAAGACTATATAACCAGTGTTCTGATGTACAGATATGCTCTGAGATAAATATGGCAAGGATACTGTTTAATTTAGGTTATATTTGCTTAAGTAGTATCCACATAGTTTCATCATGATCAGTTGGAAAATTGCGAAATAAAACAAATATTTTTCTACATTGTAAACAAATTGGTTGGTTTTTAACTGAGTAGTATTGAAATGAACTCTTGAGAGTCCCTTGGACTGCAAGATCAAACCAGTCAGTCCAACAGGAAATGAACCCCGAGTATCTATTGGAAGGACCGATGCTGAAGCTGAAGCTCCAACACTTTGAACATGTGAAGAGAAGAGCCGACTCGTTGGAAAGGATCCTGATGTGGGAAAGATTGAAGGCAGGAGGAGAAGAGGATGACAGGGGACAAGATGGCTAGATAGCATCACTGATTCAGTGGATGAATTGGAGCAAACTCTGAGAGACAGGGAAGGACGGGGGAGCCTGGTGTGCTGCAGTCCAGGGGACACAGAGTCAGATGCGACTCAGCAGCTGGACAATAACAACACAAAATGAACTAGAGAAATGTATCATTTATTTTAACAAAATTAAACTCAAGTTTTGTTTCTAAAGTAAAATTTTTAATGTTATATAAAAGGGTAAGAATGGCAAGGTGTTCGAGTCACCATATCTAGGCCAGAATCCAAGAAATCGATGATATTCATTTGCTCACCATTGATAAGATTCAGGGGAGAGCCCCCCTTTAACCAGGCTTACAAGGTGCTGGTAAACCAGACTGTATCTCCATTCTCCAGGGTATCTTGCTTCCCAGCACTGAATCAACGGGAGACACAATTGTTAATCAAAATCAGCTTGTGAAAGTCGATTATCAGAATTGCAGTGAGAGAACCACTTTGTCTCAGAGACTTTTTGTGAGGATGGGGGAAAAGCCCAAAGAACTAGGTCTTCTCCAGGACAGAGTCTCTTTCTATTAATGGAAAAGTCATATCTACTGGATACGATGGCTACTGATATTGAAAGTTTTGCACCACCTTTAACAAATACACGTGCTAAGTACTAAGTCACTTCAGTTGTGTCTGACTCTTTGAGACCCTATGCACTGCAGCCCGCCAGGCTCCTCTGTCCATGGGATTTTCTAGGCAAGAACACTGGAGTGGGTTGCCATTTCCTTCTCTAGGGAATCTTCCCCATCCAAGGATCGAACCCTGGTCTCTCATGTCTCCTGCACTGGCAGGCAGATTCTTTACCACTGCCGCCACCTGGGAAGCCCATTTCCCCTATTTTGAGATTACGAGAGTCCTCTTAAATCATGTTTGAAAGAGGGCAGATGATGCGGCATAATTAACTAATTAAGATTAATCATAATACGCTCCACACCGGAAGCCGTCCTCCTCGTTCTTCGTCCTGACTCCGTGTAGTTCAGGTCCAGTGTGACTGCTTTGCACTCTTCTTTAGGAATATTTGTCTGAGGATGGCCTTGCTTGTCTTTGGCTGTGCCCCAGGTTTCCTTCAGAACACACTGATAGGCTGACTCTGAGGACGCCTCATGACTCTGCAAGCCATTTTGAGTTGATTCTAATCAGCTTCACTCTCTAATTTTTTGAAAGATCAACATACTGAGGTAACAAATTCAGAAAAACCATTCTCTGTTAAGTTTCTGTGTTCCTTTTACAAACCGTATTATTCTATTTTAGATACAGTTTTAAAGGGACTTTAATGTTTTGTCCCACTGACAAAACCAGTTAATTAGGCAACTTTAAGTGTGCTGAACTCCATTCATAAGTTTAGCAAATTGTTCTGTTTACTCATCCTATGGATGTATATCTGCAACTGCTGTCTTTTTTTTTTTCAAATGAAGTAGGTGAAATTTTACAATGTTCAGCTATATGCCCTTCACCTAGATTTGTCTGTTGTTGACATTTTGTCACATTTGCTTCATTTTTCTACATACAATTAAAAAGATTAAGTTGTAGATATGATGGCATTTCCACCTTCAGTACTTTGGCATGAACCAACTGGAAACAGTTTTCTATAGAATTAAAATGTCATTATCTCACCCTAGAAAGTTAGCATTGATACAGTAACCATATCTAATAAGAAGTCCATATTCAAATGTATCTAATTATTCCCAGAATGTCTTTAGAGTTTTTCATTTTTTTAAATCATGACCCAATCATGGATTACGAATTGCATTTGGTTGTTAAGTCTATCTGGTTTTCTTTAGGATACAGCAGCACCCTGCCTGTGTTTGCTTCCATAACATTGATATTTTGGGTGATTCAGGCCAGTGTCTTCTATGAACAGTGAGTGTTAGTCATTCAGTTAAGTCAGACTCTGCAACCCTGTAGACTGAAGCCCACCAGGCTCCTCTGTCCGGAATTCTCCAGCCAAGAATACCGCAGTGAGTAGCCATTCCCTTCTCCAGGGGGTCTTCCTGACCTAGGGATCGAACCCAGTTCAAACCCCAGTCTTCTGCATTGCAGGCAGATTCTTTACCATCTGAGCCACCAGGGAAGCCCAGTGGTGTCTATAATGTCCCCCAGTCCAGATTTTGTCTCATTTCCCCATGATTAGATTCAGTGTAGACATTTTGGGAAGAATACTGCAAACAGTGTGTACTTCCAATGACACCCGTGACATGAGGAGCAATGTAAGACTGTCTCATTGTTGGTGATGCTAAGTGTGACCACAAATGTAAGGTGGCATCCATCAGATTTATCAGTGGAAACGTGCCATCCCTCCCTTTTAATTAAGTCAGGTGTTATTCTGAGGATCTGTGAATGTTTTGCTTCCTAACAACTTTGCACCCAGTGGTGCAAACACCTGGATCAATGATTGCTTTTGGTGGCTGCGAAACAATACTGTCCATCTAGGGCTTCCTGGTGGCTCAGTAGTAAAGAAGCCATCTGCCAGTGCAGGAGACGAGAATTCAGTCCCTGGATCAGGAAGATCCCCTGGAGAATGAAATGGCAACCCACTCCAGTATTCTTGCCTGGCAAATCCCATGGACAGAGGAGCTTTGTGGGCTCACCAATAATATGATGTCACCCTACAAAAAGTCATAAATTCAGCAAATTCTATTCTAGAGAAAACTGCTGGAACAGAGGTTATCTAGCAAGTCAACCTTTCAGGAATTCAGTTCTACCTTTCCACAGGCCCTAGAAGGCAATGTTTTGTTTTTTCCTTTTTGGTGGGGTTGGGAGAGGGACTTCCCTCATAGCTCAGTTGGTAAAGAATCCGCCTGCAATGCAGGAGACCCTAGTTCGATTCCTGGGCCGTGAAGATCCCCTAGAGAAGGGATAGGCTACCCACTCCAGTATGCTTAGGCTTCCCTTGTGGTTCAGCTGGTGAAGAACACATCTGTAATGTGAGAGACCTGGGTTTGATCCCTGGGTTGGGAAGATCCCCTGGAGAAGGGAAAAGCTACCCACTCCAGTATTCTGGCCTGGAGAATCCCATGGGATCAGAAAGAGCTGGACACAACTGAGTGACTCTCACTTGACTTCACTGGGGGAGGGACAGCCCTTGCCTTTTTGAGCAATTGGGCAAAAGGTCTATTTGCCAAGTTACCAAAGAACCACACGAGTGCCTCAGGTCATCCAGTTCCTTAATTTCTAACACAAATCAGCAGCCTGAGGATTTTCCAAACCAAGCCACTTTAGAATCAAATTTATGCCTGGACAGGCCCCAAAGATGGTTGGACTTCATGGTTTCTTCATGTACAAGTGGGAGAACTTAGGCCACTTGGTCAATCTAAGGTCCTAAAAAGCTGACAAATGGAACTGTAACTCCAGGGAGAGTCCGAACTCTTCCCAATGCTGGTCTTCCAGAAAAGGTATCATACACCCTGAGTTGGGCATGGACTTCCAGCTGTCAAGCATCAACACTGAGGATTTCTTTTCATCTCAAATCTGTCATATTGGGTATTTTTTATAAACCTCAACAAAAACTTATCCTTTTAAATATGCACTCATTTTTTTCCCTTAAGTCAAATGTCAATGATTCACCCACGTTGCTTGCAAGACCTATAGACCAGCTTACCTGTCATCTCTGCTGCTGCTACCACTGCTGCTGAGTCGCTTCAGGCGTGTCTGACTCTGTGCGACCCCATAGATGGCAGCCCACCAGGCTCCTCTGTCCCTGGGATTCTCCAGGCAAGAACACTGGAGTGGGTTGCCATTTCCTTCTCCAATTCATGAAAGTGAAAAGTGAAAGTGAAGTCGCTCAGTCGTGCCCAACTCTATGCGACCCCATTCGACCCCATGGACTGCAGTCTACCAGGCTCCTCTGTCCATGGGATTTTCCAGGCAGGAGTACTGGAGTGGGGTGCCATTGCCTTCTCCAAACTGTCATCTCTAAAGACAATTTAATATTTAATCTCTTAAAATAAATGCATGATGTTTCCCTTCTTTCCAACAGCCCTAGGCTTCTTTTGGGTGATCCACATGGTTCTGAAGAAGCTGCCTCCACTTCTCTGGTTCCAGGACTGACCAGGAACAGACATGTAACCTAAGCCAGCTCAGTTACAAGAACTCTCAGAACGAGCCTGGCAATGTTGGGACGCCAATGTTTTCTCTTCCCTGCTAGAGATGAAAGGAGTTCAGGTGACCCCAGCAGCTGTGAGTGGTTACTTTTGGTTCCTGGAGCATTATCCATTCATTGTTTACTCAACAAACATTTAGTACCCCATAGAAAGCTGAATACGACGTGGTCACTGACGTTAAGGTGCTTACACTGTAGGGGAGGAAACAGGAAGGCACGAAGGGCCAGGGCGAAGCAGCTGGAATTCACAGCAACTGAGAGCACACAGATTCTTGGCATGGATCAAGTTAGCTGTTGCAGGACACCATCTGAGGTAGAAGTGGCTGTATGTAGGCATTCTTTACGTGGGGTTGATATCTTATCAGTCTGCCTTGAACCATCCAGTTAACTGTAGTTTTAGTGAAATTTCTTGCAGTAACCCAATTGCAAAAGCATTGCAAAGTTTTCTCAATCTTCAACCACTGGCTGGTGTCTTAATCCAAAGTATAACCTTAACTAGAAACCAGTTTTCTGGGTACATATAAATATTTGGACAGTAATGTCAGTAACATCATCTTTCATTATTAATGAGGCAAATAAATTGGAGTATTTTTTTCCTTTGGCCAAGCAGTGGCATGTGGGGTCTTAGTTCCCCAAACGGGGGCTGAACCCATGCCTGCTGCAGTAGGGGCTTGGGGTCTTAACCCTGGACCCACGGAAGCCCCAGAACCAGGCACTGAATCCTCATTAAACACCATCTAGGGGCAAGACACGATAACACCTTATGTCCTTAAAGATGCCTTTTACAGGATATATCCCTCTGAAAGATCTGGATACAGATACATAGCCACTATTACCACAGTAATATTATTGGCCCACCTAAATGATTATCAGTTCAGTTCAGTTCAGTCGCTCAGGCGTGTCCCACTCTTTGCGACCCCATGAATCGCAGCAGGCCAGGCCTGTCTGTCCATCACCAACTCCCGGAGTTCCCTCAGACTCACGTCCATCGAGGCCGTGATGCCATCCAGCCATCTCATCCTCGGTCATCCCCTTCTCCTCCTGCCCCCAATCCCTCCTAGCATCAAAGTCTTTTCCAGTGAGTCAACTCTTTGCATGAAGTGGCCAAAGTACTGGAGTTTCAGCTTTAGCATCATTCCTTCCAAAGAAATCCCAGGGTTGATCTTCAGAATGGACTGGTTGGATCTCCTTGCAGTCCAAGGGACTCTCAAGAGTCTTCTCCAACACCACAGTTCAAACGCATCAATTCTTCGGCGCTCAGCCTTCTTCACAGTCCAACTCTCACATCCATACATGACCACTGGAAAAACCATAGCCTTGATTAGATGGACCTTAGTCGGCAGAGTAATGTCTCTGCTTTTCAATATGCTATCGAGGTTGCTCATAACTTTTCTTCCAAGGAGTAAGCATCCTTTAATTTCATGGCTGCAGTCACCATCTGCAGTGATTTTAGAGCCTCCCAAAATAAAGTCTGACACTGTTTCCACTGTTCCTCCATCTATTTCCCATGGAGTGATGGGACCAGATGCCATGATCTTCATTTTCTGAATGTTGAGCTTTAAGCCAACTTTTTCACTCTCCTCTTTTACTTTCATCAAGAGGCTTTTTAGTTCCTCCTCACTTTCTGCCATAAGGGTGGTGTCATCTGCATATCTGAGGTGACTGATATTTCTCCTGGCAATCTTGATTCCAGCTTGTGTTTCTTCCAGTCCAGCATTTCTCATGATGTCCTCTGCATAGAAGTTAAATAAGCAGGGTGACAATATACAGCCTTGACATACTTGTTTCTCAATTTGGAACCAGTCTGTTTTTCCATGTCCAGTTCTAACTGGACCTGCATACAGACAGATTTCTCAAGAGGCAGGTCAGGTGGTCTGGTATTCCCATCTCTTAAAGAATTTTCCACAGTTTATTGTGATCCACACAGTCAAAGGCTTTGACATAGTCAATAAAGCAGAAATAGATGTTTTTCTGGAACTCTCTTGCTTTTTCCATGATCCAGCGGATGTTGGCAATTTGATCTCTGGTTCCTCTGCCTTTTCTAAAACCAGCTTGAACATCAGGAAGTCCACGGTTCACGTATTGCTGAAGCCTGGCTTGGAGAATTTTGAGCGTTACTTATATATATATATGTATATATACATATACATATATATATATAAATATATATAATTAAATATAAAACGTAGAGAATCCAGAGCAAGTGTTCCCAATAGGTAGGCCCTGGTGGGAGGAATACCTTCCCAGGATGTCATATTAGAATCATCTGGATAGTTTCTTTTCCAATAAATACACCTACACCTCATCCTGGGATTTCCATCTGGGCTCCTCCCTATTGTAATACATCACTCTGGTTTTTTAATAAGCTACTTCATTAATTTTTTGAACTTTATTTTTGGCTGTGCTGGGTCCTCGTTGCTGCGCCTGGGCTTTCTCTAGTGGCACCAGCACGGGTTACTCTAGTTGATAGCGGGCTCACTTCGGGGGAGGGGGCTTCGCTTGCTGCAGGGCACGGGCTAAGCGCAGGGGCTCAGCAGTTTCGACCGGATGGCTTAGTTGCTGCGCCCCATATGTGGGGTCTTCCCAGACCAGGGGTTGAATCTGTGTCCCCTGCATTGACAGGTGGATTCTTAACCACTCGACCCCCAGGGAAGTCTCTAGTACATCACTCTTCACTGGAGATGTATTCTCACTACAGGGTGGAAAAAAATACTGCGGCCTGGTCTAAGGAGCGGCGCTATGGAGAGAGAGAGCTCCGAAACAATGCACTGGGGCATAAGGAGCAAACTGTCCAGCCAGGGGATGATAACCGGAATCATTAAAGCACCGTGCACGTCGCTGCATTTTCTAATATAATATGGGCCAGACGGAAGAACAAAAGTGATCATTACTGATTGTAAATCTGAACTCAGACCCAAATTTATGGATCAAGTATTACGGAGAGTTCATACCAAATGGCTTCTTGTTGCCAAGGAAAATGTAAAGACCATATGCCTGGATCACATGTAAAAATCATCTCCAAGGATCTAGACAGGTGACTCACTATGGACCTGTGAATATCTAGGAAGGTTATTATTGGTTGCCTGAAGTATGTCACCATAAGCTTCACAAATGATAAGACAGAAAATTCCAAGACACTTGAAGTTAACAGCAAAGGGGCAAGGAGTGTAATAATAAATGTTCCTGCAAAGTTTTCTCCTGAACACAAGGAAATAGCAATGTATGGGGAGAATGGCTTTTATATNGAATGGCTTTTATATATTTGACATAATCTCAAGTGTGTTGACGACTGAGCGACTTCACTTTCATTTTTTTACTTTCATGCATTGGAGAAGGAAATGGCAACCCACTCCAGTGTTCTTGTCTGGAGAATCCCAGGGACGGGGCAGCCTGGTGGGCTGCCGTCTATGAGGTCGCACAGAGTCGGACACGACTGAAGCGACTTGGCAGCAGTAGCAGCAAGTGTGTTGAAAACAACTGTCTCTCCGTTTTATCGCTGAAGCTGATTCAGGCTTCAGTTCAACCTTTTCTTGAATTATAAATTAGCTTCTTAGGGGATAAAATTGTAAAGAGGGCTCAGCATATGCTCTACCAACGGATGTTCAAATATTTTCAGGAAGAGTTTCGGAAAAAGTGATTTTTTTTTTTACATCCTGCCACTACACAGCTGTAGTAGGACTTTCTAATTTAAAAC
>SJYQ01004979.1:0-11824 GCA_006410935.1 Redunca redunca
GGTGCTTGATGTCCTCTGCCAGCATTTAGAAGTTGTTTTGCGGAGTTTGCCCAGCGTTTAAATGTTTTTTTGAGGAATTTGTAAGGGAAAAAGTAATCTCTTAGTCCTATTCTTCCGCCATCTTCTCCCCCTCCCCCTAAAATATTTTTTTTAAGAATACATTGTCTTTTCTTTTTTATTTGTATTATTTTTAAAATATTTCTTTATTTAGTTTTAACCACACTGGGTCTTTGTTGCTTTGCCCAGGTTTCTCTTGCCGTGGTGAGCCAGGTTACTCTTCACTACAGTGGTTGCCTTCTCATTGCAGTGGCTTCTCTTGCTGCAGAGCACAAGAGACTCTTGATGAGTGAGCTTCAATAATTGTAGCATGTGGGCTCAGTAGTGGTGGGTCCTGGGCTCAAGAGCACAGGCTCAGTAGTCATAATCCACAGGTTCAGTTGCTCCACAGCATGTGGACTCTTCCCAGGTTAGGAATGTCCCCTAAATTTGCATGAAGCATCTTGTCCACTGTGCCACCGGGGAAGTCCTAAAAACATTTTTGCTTAAAAAGGTCTTAGGAATTGAAGGCATAAAGTGCTTCTTACATTCACATAATTTGACAAAATACATAAGCCTCAAAAGTCAAATGCAGAAATCACAAGTAAGCAAATGGTTGGATGATAAGTCCACAACGAGCCCCATGATAAACCTCACCCTGGAGGGTGACTTAGCAGGAAGTGGAAGACTAGGCCTCAGTTTGGAACCACAGATCAAAGACAGATAAGCCCTACAAATAAACTACTTTGAAGAAGCCATCCTTAGTTTGTACTTCTTCAGTGTCCATTTGCTAACTTAACTGAAATGGTAGAGTGATCACCAATTTTCCATTCTACAATGCAGCTTTTTTCCTTGCACAGTGGTGGTGAAGGTGAGGATAAGATATGCTGTCATGGTCTCGGAGGTGATCAATGTCCAGGAGTCCAATCTTTTAGATGTAATAAATATACAATATTATACCCAAACAGAAGTCACCTTGACCTCCCTCTAACTTATAATCTCTGAACTTGTAGGAAGTTTTCTCCATTTTAATTAGTTATTTCTTTGGCAGATATGTTAGCAATATTTAAACCCAATACTTTCCAATCAGAACTGCCCTTCCCATCTTACAATATATTTCCAGTGAGACTCCAGGTGGACCACCTTCTCTGGTAGATAATTTGAATTTTAACATTGGTTTTGACTGGCATTTTCTCTCATCTCTCCACAGTCAACTTTTCATTCAGTAATGAAGTAAGCAGTCATCACATCAGACTGTTTGATGATGCAAGACGTCTCACATACGAACATGACAGCCTCCATGCATCTTTGGATGGTGGAAGAGCAAAGTATTTTGCCTCATGGGGAGACCAGAGCTTCACCTCTGGCAAACAGTACTGGGAGATGCTTGTGGACAGCTCTTGGGATTGGGCTGTAGGCGTCTGTAAGGATTCCTGGATAAGGAAGGATGACGGCATACTGGACGAGTCCAACAGTGATAACTTTCTCCTTGTGTGTGTGAAGCAGGATCATCATTACCAACTCTGGACCACAGCCCCCATCACACCTCTGTACATAGAGAGACCTCTGGGCAGGGTTGGGGTGTTCCTTGATTGTGACAGTGGGAGTATTAGTTTTGTGGATGTTGCCAAGCATACCCTTCTTTGGCGGTACAATGATGGCATGTGCACTTTCCCTGTCAGGCCCTTCATCTGCACTGGCCACAGGTGAGGATCTGAGTCACAGCCCATATGGGATGCTCAGGACTCCTTCTCTGAGGGAGCCCTTGTCCACTGCAGCATATCAAGGAGACTTCCTGATCTTTAGGCTCTTTCTAATGGAGTTTTTTCTAATGGAACTTCCTTTATTGTTATTTGATGTGAAGATAGTGTCAAATGTAAACTTCATTTGGTTGTCATCCATATTGCTGATAATAAATTCTTCTCTTGTTACCATGTGTCCCAAATATATGTTGTGGTTTTTCACTTCCTTCATGAGCTTCCTAAATTCACCACAATATGATCATATGCTTCCCACTTCCTGGACCTCAATACAGGAACCCAGAACCTGCACAGCATAGGCAGACCTGGTCACCAACCAGGCCTACATCGGCCAGCAAACTTCTCCTGCTTCCTCATAATCTACTGCCCTGTATACATCTATTCAACCTCAGGATGAAATCTGATTTGCAGGGAAATCGCCATTGCCCTGGAAACTGGGAAAAGCATTTCCTTTAGAGAACTCAGAATTTGCATGTCTTTTTCTATTACAATAGTATAAGGGAAAAGACAAAGAATCTCCTAAAGGATGGCCCCTACGGCTTCCCTTTGGCATATCTGAAATACCACCATCATTATCACCATACCTTAGGGCCATTATTAAATAAGGGCTACTTGAAGACACCTAGTGTGATTTTGAGGACCATGGATATGATAACCCAGAAAGGTAAGTCAATGAGGGTGGGATAAGCAGGACAAAGTGACAATACATGTTCTCGTTGGGATAAAGCTGGATGGTGTGGAATTTCATTGCACTACATAGAATGGCTCACAATTAAATACATTTGAATTAGTTATTTCTGAGATTTTCCATTTAATATTTCCTGAACAAGGTTTTAACCACCTGAGTAACTGAAATCAAGAAAAGCAGATCTGCAGATGAGTGGTTTACTGTATATTACAAAATAATAATCTAGAGAAAGGAGCTAGAGAATTGTTTGGACTTTGAATAATTTCCAAGTTTTCCTGCGGGTCATGTTACTGTGGAACACAGGATTAACATCTAGGTCATCCAAAAAGAAAGAAAAAACATAGCAAGTGATGAACCTTGTATACCGTGGGGCCTTGCATAAATATGAACTTCCACTCTAACAAAGGTTGAGAGAATCTGTCTGAATTTGTCATATTGTTAATAGAGCATTATATGTGGGTTATTTCTGGAAAACAACAGGATTTTTTAAGGTAACCAATTTATACAGTTGCCTTATATTAATGTGTCTGAGGAAAACTCAGACTGAGAGTTGAAAGAAACCACGCCATGAGCACACTAGTACACATCATGAACTGGAATGAAAGTGAGAGTTGCTCAGTCGTGTCCAACTCTTTGCAACCCACGGAATACAGTCCACGGTATTCTCAGGCAAGAATACTGGATTGGGTCACCTTTCCCTTCTCCAGGGGATCTTCCCAACCCAGGGATCAAACCCAGGTCTCCCTCATTGCAGGCAGATTCTTTACCAGCTGAGCCACCAGGGAAGCCCAAGGATACTGTAGTGGGTAGCCTATCCCCTCCCCAGGGGACCTTCCCAACCCAGGAATAGAACCAGGGTCTCCTGTATTGCAAGTGGATTCTTTACCAACTCAGCTAAAAAAACTAAAACAAAATAAGTTAATAGATACTTAAGAATAATTTAAACTTATGTTAATTTAAACATAAATTTCAATCATATTAGTAGTTGCAAATTCTGTCTTAAAGCTTTGGAGTGTCTTTAAAGGTCACAATCCGGACAATAATACATTATCACTATTAACGTGTTTTTTAGAAAACTGGCAAAACACAGTAAGAAATAAACTTTAGGTATAAAAAGTCAAGTATGATCATTATTTCTCATGTAACAAATGTTCACCTGAAAAACACTAATAAACAATAGAGTAAAAAAAAATGAGTATACAAAAAATAAAATAAATAAATAAATTGATAAATTGCTAAGATTACTTTTGGAAAGAAGATTAATATTCAACATAAATTTTTTTCATATATAAAAGATACAATTACTTAAAGGGCTTCCCTGGTGGCTCAGAGGTTAAAGTGTCTGCCTGCAATGCGGGAGACCTGGGTTCAATCCCTGAATCGGGAAGATCCCCTGGAAAGGGAAATGGCAACCCACTCCAGTATTATTGCCTGGAGAATCCCATGGACAGAGGAGCCTGGTGGGCTACAGTCCACGGGGTTGCAAACAGTTGGACACGACTGAGCAACTTCACTTTGACTTATAAAAGATACAGTTATTCATGAAAACAAAAAAAAAGGAAAAAAGCCAGGAACCTAGAGGTGGAGAAAAGAACAAATAATGAGAGGGCCTTAATCTTAGACAGATTTCCAATATCATTCATACAGCAGTGGGATATGTATTAGCAACAAAGAGTCAGGATTTCTGCTAAGAATAAATGCAGAAGCTGGCTGGAAAACAAGTGGAGTAACTCATTCAAATGAAACATGAATTTTTTCTATTTTTACTTTTCTAAGTCAGAAAGAAACATTTTATTGGCAGATCAGAGCTTAAATATACATATGGAAATAGTTCTGCCCCAATCTATTCACTCCCAGTAGGAGAGTGGCCTACTTCTATATTGAGGAAGTAAGGAAGTGAGATACCAAGATTTTGGAAACTTTCTTAATGTCACCTAGCCCATCTCTCATTAAAATTTCCCCACTGTACTGTAGTTCCAGTACAGGGGCCCATGAGGAGAAATCCATAGAAAAGGAATGGATCATAGAACAATGATGAGAACATTGAAGCTGGTAATTAAGCTTGGGGCTTTACTTTGTAAAATGTTTCCTTTATAAACTCCTTGGTAATTAAATTTGTTGCAATGAGAAAAATCATAAAAATACATGAATAAAAATAAAATAAGCATACAAAGCAAATGTTATGAACAAAATCATGCAAGTTGGTGATTGTTGAAGGTATACATAGATGATAGTCTGGAGGGCAACAGCAAGCAGCGGAAACTACACCTCACATGCAATCAGGAGTAAAGAGCAGAAAATTACTGATGATACATTTCTTCTAAGAAGGTGCATTTATATTTTCTTCCTAAATGTAAATTTTCCAAACCGGCATCTCCTAATAACCCAGGCAAGGTCTTTAATTAGGTCTAAGAGTGGTCCTCTTCTTCCTTGACTCAAGAAGAAGCAGTGCAAGTAAGTTTTATTCCTAAGAAGTTGCAGCAATAAAAAAATCACCATTTTCCATGAAAATTTTGGGCACATCTACCTTAGTATAGTGGGAGTTGTGTTATCAGTCAATGGACTATAAATAATATTTATAGTTAAAGTTAAGCTAATAGTTATCATAAGTGTATCAGGTTTGTATCAGTTAGGGTTCAATTATAGAAGGAGAGAGAGAGAAAGACAGAGCTCATGTTCACAGGGAATTTGCTCTTGTGATGGTTATGGAAAAGTGTGAGGACAGGAGGGCGCTTCCTCAGGAAGGGTAAACATAAGCAGGCTGGAATCTGAGTTATTTAGGGCAAAGCTGTTGCCCACAGGAGACTGAGGCATTTGGAGTAATGCTGACTCACTTATTGTCTGGAATTTTATTCCAGGAGTTACTATACATCTTTTAAAGACCTCCTGTTGATTAAATCAGTGCATCTGCATAATCTCCTTAGATTTGAGTCTATATCATGGATTTACACCCTGAAAACCTCTTCATAGCATCACCTAGATTAGTATCTACTTGAATAATTGCAAGAGATGTGAGTGTTCTACAAAGTGGCTGGTGGATTACCTTAAATCCTTCTATTACAGCCTAGTCAGGTTGAAACAACAGAAACCCATTACAAGACCATATGCCATTAAGCATAATTAATTATAAATCTCATGCAAATTTATTCAATTTAAGCTTCATAGACGGAACTGCCCACCTACAAAATGACCTGAATATACACTCTATTTCTCAATAAATGCAACAATTTAGAAAACACTGATTGCAGTGATAATAATATGGTAATGCTAATAATATTGAAAGTTTGGTACCTTAAATCACCTTATGTGATCTTGGCTGATATCTGTGCCTTTTAATCTTTAATGTTTGTTGCGGTCCTTTAATGGACCAGAACCTGGTGGTCCAGAGTTGACGATAAGAAAGTAAAGGAGAGAAAGAGGCTGATATTCCTTGGTTTACTCAGAAAGCCAATAAAGCCCCTGGCACAGGGCTTGTTCTGTTCACAGAGGCCTCAGGAGCCCTCTTGATGGGGTGAAGGCATAGAGCGCCTTCTCGAGATGGTCTTAGAAGCCCAGGCAGGAAAGTGAACTCAGAGGGCCTCTGCACTCCAAAGAAATAGCCTGAGAGAGAGAGAGACAGAGAGAGAGAGAAAGAGAAAGAAAGACACAGGGACCAGAGCTCTGATGGAGCAAAGGTGTTTTAATCAACATACTGTAGTGATTCTCAGCAAAGATAGAGATTAAAATTCCAGGCTTACAAAACAGGCAATCCATATTAAAGAGAGAGAAAGTTGTAAATAATCACTTTTACCATATGGTTCATAAAAAGGAAGAAAGAGGGTACTTATCATCCTATTGAAAAACTAATGAAGGAAATGCCTGGATCCCTCAGCCCCGGGTTCCCTCTTAACTCCTGAATATTCAGGAATTAATAAGGAACAGAGGATTCCTGAAAGATCCAAAACAGCACACAGGAAGCCTCCTGTTAAATGCTTCCTGGCAAATGTTATATTCTTCAGTGTTTGAATTATTTTTGTTTTTGTTTTTTTTGTTTTGTTTTGTTTGTTTGTTTTTTTTTGGTTTTTCCTCTGGAATTTTTTAAATTATAAAATTATTTAGTTTAATTGGAGACTAATTAGTTTACAATATTGTATTGGTTTTGCCATTCATCAACATGAATCCACCATGGGTGTACATGTGTTCCCCATCCTGAACCCCCCTCCCTCCCCATACCATCCCTCTGGGTCATCCCAGTACACCAGCCCTGAGCATCCTGTATCATGCATTGAACCTGGACTGGCCATTCATTTCACATATGATATTATACATGTTTCAATGCCATTCTCCCAAATCATCCCACCCTCGTCCTCTCCCACGGAGTTCATAAGACTGTTTTATATATTTGTGTCTCTTTTGCTGTCTCGCATACAGGGTTATTGTTACCATCTTTCTAAATTCCATATATATATGTGTTAATATATTGTATTGGTGTTTTTCTTTCTGGCTTACTTCACTTTGTATAATCAGCTCCAGAGTCATCCACCTCATTAGAACTGTTTCAAATGTATTCTTTTTAATGGCTGAGTAATACTCCATTGCGTATATGTACCACAGTTTTCTTATCCATTCACCTGCTGATGGACATCTAGGTTCCTTCCATGAATCATTTTGTATTGGTTGCTGTCAATTAGATTCATTGGCTTCAAAATATTCCCAAGTCAGTAAACTCACATGAGATATCACAGACTCAACCATTATTTTAAAAATCATTTTTTTAAAGAATCTTTGGTCAAAATGGGACACTATTAAGTGAAATGAAACTTGGAAATTAAGACAAAAATCTCTTAAATCTTCGCATTAAAGAGCTGTAACTTCCTAGACCAGCCGCTCATGTTGGTGGTAGGAATGGAACAGACAGGAAACTGAATGAGAGCGTGGAATCGTCAAGGGGGAAAGGAAAGGGAGCAGCATGGTTTCAAATCTCACTAGACTCCTTTGATACAAGTTCCTCTCATGTGTGTGCACACACACACACATATATACACAACACAAAAGTATGCATATATATATACATACACAAAATATGTATATATGTGTATGTGTGTGTTTCATATGTATGTCTTTACATATTTCATTCTGGTGAAGTCTCACCATGGTTTACCCTTGTTATCCATGAAGTTATTGTTTGGAAATAATTGAATTCCCCAAATATGAATTTCATACCTTCATTTCATGAACAATACAATAGTCCTAATTTCACTGACCCATCCAGGTTCATTACCCACTAGATTTAGTTGGCTGTCTGAATTTCCTCTGTGACACTTCTTCAGAAAGCGGAGTCCTTCAGATTCCATTTTTCAACACGGAACACTCAGTCTTCCCCAAATACCATGGACTGTGCTGTCTGAGATAGCCCTCTAGTCTCTGATAGGTATTCTCAACATCATCTGAACTAAAATTCTTTTACGTTTTATTCTTTTCATTAAGTTCTGCATGATATTTTTCCTTTAGAATATTTTTATTTGCTTTTTTTTGTTTTGTTCTTTGATTTAGGTTACACACTATTGTTTTTTCTCTTTATGTCTGTAACTCAACACACAATAGCTGTTGGTGGTTTTCTCTAAGACTCTATACCTGTTCTTCATCCCTTGCATATGACCTCATACACTCTCATTCTATTATTCAATATGTATACACAGTGGAAATATTGATGCTAGGTTGTGGAGTTAATGATTATGTTATTGTTTTGTACAATACAAGATTGACTAGAAAATAATAGACAATTTGGGAAAGAAATATGATATTGTCTGTAAAATTTGGGCAACGATCTCTTCAGGATTTCTTTATTAAACTGTGTTTGCATTCTAGTCCTCAAAACATTTTTCTATTTACTCAATGATGGGCCCTGACAGTTCACTGAGGGAAGGTTACTAGATGATAAAATTTATTTATTTTTAAATTTTCATTGGAATATCCTTGATTTTCAAGGTTGTGTTAGTTTTTCTTGTACAGCCTGGTGAATCACTTATATAAATACATATATCCACTCTTTAAAAAAAAAATTTCCCATACAGGTCATTACAGAGTATAGAATAGAATTTCCCATGCTACACAGTAGATCCTTATTTATTATAGCTTTATGCATAAGAATGAGTGTATGGTCATCCAGATCTCAACTTTTTCCCTCCCATCTTCCACCCCATTTCTTGCCTGGTACCTTAAGTTTGTTTTCTCCATCTGTGTCTTTCTTTTGTAAATAACCTCAGTTGTACCAATATTTTAGATTCCATATATGGTCAATATCACAAGATATTTATATTTCTTTTTCTGACTCAGTTGCTTCTCTCCTGAGTTCACCCTGGACAGAGAGCCACCCTCAGGGCCTCACACAGGAAAAGGCAGCGGGAGGGCAGGTGCAATGCCGGGGAACCTGCAGGGTTCAGGTGCCAGCGGAGCTTCTGAGAGCCTTGATGAGGCCACAGCCCCAGAATCCCCATGGACCCCCTCTGGCTCAATGGTCCAATACCCCTGTTTCCAACACTGACTCTCGCCAAGACCTGCACATGGTGTCTGTGGATCTGAGTTCTTTTCTGATGCTTGGGCCACATCCATCAAGAGACAGTATCCTCAGGAAGGCCCGGACTCTGTGGCCCCATCAGGCACTTGCAGACAAAAAGATCTTGGGGTTCCCTGGAGCAACCCATTTAAGATATGGGAATACTGCCGTTCTCCCATCGCCACGTATGTCCTCCTAACTCCCTACTAGGCCTGTGGACTCCTGGGCAGACAGAAGCCAAGATCATTCCCAGAAACGCAGGCTCTGAGCCTTGTGGCCGTGCGGACTTGGTGTCCCTCTTGGAACCCCTGGAGCGGGTTTCTGAGCGCCTCCAGCCCCACGCTCTCCTCAGGCGGGTCCCTCAGTGGTGGGGCCGGACCCACTGACCATCAGGACAGCCCAGGCTCAGACCCCGGCAGACCGGGTTCTCCTGAAAGACACACTGCTCTCGGGGAAGGCAGGTCTCTGTGGAAGGAGGTGGCTGCATCATTGATGATGCCAGAAAAAGGACAGGATCTAAGGTATCCCTAGGACTCCAAATGCCCATCTCCAGGTGGAATCCTTGACCCAATTCAGACAGTTCTTATCTTATTTCGTATTATTACATTCCCACTCTCCATGCAGTACTCAGAACAGAACACAGAGAAGTGTTAGGTAAATCAGTGAAGAAACACGTGAATTAAAGAATTCATATAGACAAAAACCTCAGATAATCAAGATGGGGTCATCACTCACCTAGAGCCAGACATCCTGGAATGTGAAGTCAAGTGGGCCTTAGGAAGTATCATGAACAAAGCTAGTGGAGGTGATGGAATTCCAGTTGAGTTATTTCAAATCCTAAAAGATGATGCGGTGAAAGTGCTGCACTCAACATGTCAGCACATTTGGAAAACTCAGCAGTGGCCACAGGACGGAAAACATCAGTTTTCATTTCAATCTCAGAGAAAGGCAATACCAAAGAATACTTAAACTACCACACAATTGCACTCATCTCCCACGCTCAGCATCAGTCTTTTCCAATGAGTGAACTCTTCACATGAGGTGGCCAAAGTAATGGAGCTTCGGCTTTAGCATCATTCCTTCCAAAGAAATCCCAGGGTTGATCTCCTTCAGAATGGACTGGTTGGATCTCCTTGCAGTCCAAGGGACTCTCAAGAGTCTTCTCCAATGCATCATTTCATGGCAAATAGAGGGGGAAATGTGGAAATAGTGGCTGACTTTATTTTTCTGGGATCCAAAATCACTCTAGATGGTGATCGCAGCCATGAAATTAAAAGACGTTTATTCCTTGAAAGGAAAGTTTTGGTGAACCTAGACAGCATTTTAAAAAGCAGAGAACCAGGCAGTCCTAAGATGGTGGAGGAATAGGACGGGGAGACCACTTTCTCCCCCACAAATTCATCAAAAGAATATTTAAACGCTGAGTAAATGCCACAAAACAACTTCTGAATGCTGGCAGAGGACATCAGGCACCCAGAAAAGCAGCACATTGTCTTAGAAAAGAGGTAAGAAAAAATATAAAAGACAAAAAAAGAGACAAAAGAGGTAGGAACGGAGCTATGTCCTGGGAAGGGAGTGTTAAAAAGAGAGAAGTTTCCAAACACCAGGAAACACTCTTACTGCCGATCTGTGGCGAGCCTTGGAAGCACAGAGGGCAACATAACAGGGAGGAAAAATAAATAAATAATTAAAACCCACAGATTATGAGCCCAGCGATAACTCCCCCAGTTGAGAAGCAACGCAGATGCCTGCATCCATCACTAGCAAGCGGGGCCTGGGCAGGGAGGCAAGAGCTGCATTGCTTAGAGTAAGGATCTGCCCGAATGCCCTGAGTGTAATCAGAGCAAACTAACTGGGGCTAGCAAACCAGACTGTGGGATAGCTACCACGCGTAAAGCTCTAACATAAGACACCACCAAGACCACGGGCACACAAAGAACAAAGGATGGAACAGAATTAGCTGGCTGCAGACCATCTCCCTCCAGTGACAGGCAGCCAGAGCTGGAAGGGCTGGAAGGGGGCAGTCACAGCTCCAGAGAGATATCATCTAAAAAACTGCAAGCAGGCTTCTTTGCTAACTAAGACTTCTTGGGGTTCTGGACAGTCATCATCCATCTGAGAAGGGGCACCAGTTGCACACCCAGAAAACCAAGCAGCAGGGACGGGAGAGGTGATAAGTCGCAGCGACCGTGCTTGTCAAACACCAGAACTACTCGGACCTGGGAAGGGCACAAAACGCAGGCCCAACCAAGTCTGCGCCTCTGAGGACTACCTGAGTGCCTGAATCTGAGTGGCTTAGACCTGGGAGGTGCAGGCAGCCCAGAGCCAGCCTCAGATGGTTCCCATTGGAGCAACCTAGAGCCTAAGCTGTGTGCACCGCAAGCAGGGGCAGGCCCAGTGTGGCTGAGACACTGTGAACACACGCCAGTGTTATTTGTTTGCAGTGTCCCTCCCTCCCCACAGCGCGACTGAACAAGTGAGCCTAAAAAAAGTGTCCACCACTGCCCTCCTTGTGTCAGGGTGGAAATCAGACACTGAAGAGACCAGAAAACAGAAGAAGATAAAACAGAGCAAACTGCCTTGGAAGTGACAGGTGCAGTAGATTAAAACCCTTTAGTTAGTACCGACTACATAGGAAGAGCCCTATAGATCTTGAGAAATATAAGCCAGACCAAGGAACTATCCGAAAATGAACTGACCCCACACTGCCCACAACAACAACAGAGAAAGTCCTAGATTTATCTTTACCATTTTTATGATCATTCCTTTTTTGATGTTTGTTTTTTCTTCTTTTCTTTTTTTCTT
>SJYQ01004979.1:15615-98291 GCA_006410935.1 Redunca redunca
AGGACATTTCACCCCAAAACAATGAATTTCACCTTTTTCTCAAGTGCACATGGAACCTTCTCCAGGATAGATCACATCCTGGGCCATAAATCTAGCCTTGGTGAATTAAAAAAATAAATTGAAATCATTCCAAGCATCTTTTCTTTCTTTTTTTTTCAAATTTTTATTTTAACTTTAACTTTATTTTACTTTACAATACTGTATTGGTTTTGCCATACATTGACATGAATCCACCACGGGTGTACATGAACCCCCCTCCCACCTCCTTCCCCATAACATCTCTCTGGGTCCAAGCATCTTTTCTGACCATAAAGAAGTAAGATTAGATCTCAATTACAGGATAAAAACTATTAAAAATTCCAACATATGGAGGCTGAACAACACGCTTGAATAACCAACAAATCACAGAACAAATCAAAAAAGAAATCAAAATATGCATAGAAATGAATAAAAATGAAAACACAACAACCCAAAAGCTGTGGGACACTGTAAAAGCATTGCTAACGGGAAAGCAATACAGGCACACCTTAAGAAACAAGAAAAAAAGTCAAATAAATAACCTAACTCTACACCTAAAGCAACAAGAAAAGGAAGAAATGGAAAACCCCAGGGTTAGTAGAAGGAAAGAAATCTTAAAAATTAGGGCAGAAATAAATGCAAAAGAAACAAAAGAGACCATAGCAAAAATCAACAAAGCCAAAAGCAGATTCTTTGAAAGGATAAATAAAATTGACAAATCATTAGCCAGACTCATCAAGAAACAAAGGGAGAAAAATCAGATCAATAAAATTAGAAATGAAAATGGAGAGATCACAACAGACAACACAGAAATGCAAAGGATCATAAGAGACTACTATAAGCAATTACATGCCAATAAAATGCACAACGTGGAAGAAATGGATAAATTCTTAGAAAACTACAACTTTTCAAAACTGAACCAGGGAGAAATAGAAAATCTTAACAGACCCATCACAAGCACAGAAATTGAAACTGTAATCAGAAATCTTCCAGTAAACAAAAGCCCAGGTCCAGATGACTTCACAGCTGAATTCTACCAAAAATTTAGAGAAGAGCTAACACCTATCCTACTCAAACTCTTCCAGAAAATTGCAGAGGAAGGTCAACTTCCAAACTCATTTGATGAGGCCACCATCAGCCTAATACCAAAACCTGACAAAGGTGCCATAAAAAAAGAAAACTACAGACCATTATCACTGATGAACATAGATGCAAAAATCCTTAACAAAATTCTAAAAATCAGAATCCAACAACACATTAAAAAGATCATACACCATGACCAAGTGGGCTTTATCCCAGGGATGCAAGGATTCTTCAATATCTGCAAATCAATCAATGTAATTCACCATATTAATAAATTGAAAAAAGCCATATGATTATCTCAATAGATGCAGAGAAAGCCTTTGACAAAATTCAACATCCATTTATGATAAAAACTCTTCAGAAAGCAGGAATAGAAGGAACATACCTCAACATAATAAAAGCTATATATGACAACCCCACAGCAAACATTATCCTCAGTGGTGAAAAATTGAAAGCATTTCCCCTAACTCAGGAAAAAGACAAGGATGCCCACTTTCACCACGACTATTCAACATAGTTCTGGAAGTTTTGGCCACAGCAATCAGAGCAGAAAAAGAAATAAAAGGAATCCAAATTGGAAAAGAAGAAGTAAAACTCTCACTGTTTGTAGACGACATGATCCTCTACATCAGTTCAGTTCAGTTCAGTCGTTCAGTCCTGTCCCACTCTTTGCGACCCCATGAATCGCAGCACGCCAGGCATCCCTGTCCATCACCAACTCCCGGAGTTCAGTCAGATTCACATCCATCGAGTCAGTGATGCCATCCAGCCATCTCATCCTCTGTCGTCCCCTTCTCATTCTGCCCTCAATCCCTCCCAGCACCAAAGTCTTCTCCAATGAGTCAACTCTTTGCATGAGGTGGCCAAAGTACTGGACTTTCAGCTTTAGCATCATTCCTTCCAAAGAAATCCCAGGGCTGATCTCATTCACAATGGACTGGTTGGATCTCCTTGCAGTCCAAGGGACTCTCAAGAGTCTTCTCCAACACCACAGTTCAAAAGCATCAATTCTTCAGCGCTCAGCTTTCTTCACAGTCCAACTCTCACATCCATACATGACTAATGGAAAAACCATAGCCTTGACTAGACGGACCTTAGTCAGCAAAGTAATGTCTCTGCCTTTGAACATGCTATCTAGGTTGGTCATAACTTTTCTTCCAAGGAGTAAGCGTCTTTTAATTTCATGGCTGCAGTCACCATCTGCAGTGATTTTGGAGACCCCAAAAATAAAGTCTGACACTGTTTCCACTGTTTCCCCATCTATTTCCCACGAAGTGATGGGACCGGATTCCATGATCTTCATTTTCTGAATGTTGAGCTTTAAGCCACCTTTTTCACTCTCCTCTTTCACTTTCATCAAGAGGCTTTTTAGTTCCTCTTCACTTTCTCCTATAAGGGTGGTGTCATCTGCATGTCTGATGTTACTGATATAACTCCGAAGAATCTTGATTCCAACTTGTGCTTCCTTCAGCCTAGCATTGCTCACAATGTACTCTACACATAAGTTAAATCGGCACAGTGACAATATACAGCCTTCATGTACTCCTTTCCCTGTTTGGAACCAGTCTGTTTTTCCATGTCCAGTTCTAACTGCTGCTTCCTGACCTGCATACAGATTTCTCAAGAGGCAGGTCAAGTTGCTAGGTATTCCCATCTCTTTCAGAATTTTCCACAGTTTATTGTGATCCACACAGTCAAAGGCTTTGGGATAGTCAATAAAGCAGAAATAGATATTTTTCTGGAACTCTCATGCTTTTTTGATGATCCAGTTGATATTGGCAATTGGATCTCTGGTTCCTCTGCCTTTTCTAAAGCCAGCTTGAACATCTGGAAGTTCACGGTTCATGTGTTGTTGAAGCCTGGCTTGGAGACTTTTGAGCATTACTTTACTAGCATGTGAGACGTGTGCAATTGTGTGGAAGTTTCAGCATTCTTTGGCATTGCGTTTCTTTGGGATTGGAATGAAAACTGACCTTTTCCAGTCCTGTGGTCACTGCTGAGTTTTCCAAATTTGCTGGCATATTGAGTGCATCACTTTCACAACATCATCTTTTAGGATTTGAAATAGCTCAACTGGAATTCCGTCACCTCCACCAGCTTTGTTCATAGTGATGCTTCCTAAGGACCACTTGACTTCACATTCCAGGATGTCTCGCTCTAGATGATTGGTCATACCATCGTGATTATCTGGGTCGTGAAGATCTTTTTTTGTACAGTTTGACTGTGTATTCTTTCCACCTCTTCTTAAGATCTGCTTCTGTTAGGTCTATATCATTTCCTTATCAAGCCCATCTTTGCATGAAATATTCCCTTGGTATCTCTAATTTTCTTGAAGAGATCTCTAGTCTTTCCCATTCTATTATTTTCCTCTATTTCTTTGCACTGATCACTGAAGAAGGCTTTCTTATCTCTCCTTGCTATTCTTTGGAAATCTGCACTCAAATAGGTACATCTTTCCCTCCTTTGGTTTTCACTTGTCTTCTTTTCGCAGCTATTTGTAAGCCCTCCTCAGACAGCCATTTTGCTTTTTTGCATTTCTTTTTCATGGGGATAGTTTTGATCCCTTTTTCCTGTACAATGTCAGGAACCTCTATGCATTGTTCATCAGGCACTCTGCCTATCAGATCTAGTTCCTTAAATATATTTCTCACTTCGACTGTATAATTGTAAGGGTTTTGATTTAGATCATACCTGAACGGTCTAGTGGTTTTCCCTACTTTCTTCAATTTCAGTTTGAATTTGGCAATAAGGAGTTCATGATCTGAGCCACAATCAGCTTCTTGTCCTTTTTTGCTGACTGTATAGAGCTTCTCCATCTTTGGCTGCAAAGAATATAGTCAATCTGATTTTCGTGTTGACCATCTGATGATGTCCATGTGTAGAGTCTTCCCTTGTGTTATTAGAAGTGGATGTTTGCTATGAGCAGTGCATTCTCTTGGAAAAACTCTGTTAGCCTTTGCCCTGCTTCATTCTGTACTCCATGGCCAAATTTGCCTGTTACTCCAAGTGTTACTTGACCTTCTACTTTTGCATTCCAGTTTCCTACAATGAAAAGGACATCTTTGGGGGGTATTAATTATAGAAGGTCTTGTAAGTCTTCATAGAACCATTCAACTTCAGCTTCTTCAGCAATACTGGTTGGGGCATAGACTTGGATTACCATGATACTGAATGGTTTGACTTGGAAACAAATAGTTGTTTTTGAGATTGCATCCAAGTACTGCAGAGTACATTATGAGAAATGTGGGGCTGGAAGAAGCACAAGCTGAAATCAAGTTTTCCAGAAGAAATATCAATAACCTCAGGTATGCAGAAGACACAACCCTTATGGCAGGAAGTGAATAAGAACTAAAGAGCCTCTTGATGAAAGTGAAAGAGGAGAGTGAAAAAGTTGGCGTAAAGCTCAACATTCAGAAAACTAAGATCATGGTATCTGGTCCCATCATTTCATGGCAAATAGATTGGGAAACAGTGGCTGGCTTTATTTTTCTGGGCTCCAAAATCACTGCAGATGGTAATTGCAGCCATGAAATTAAAAGACACTTACTGCTTGGAAGGAACGTTATGACCAACCTAGACAGCATATTGAAAAGCAGAGACGTTACTTCTTCAACAGAGGTCCATCTCATGAAGACTATGGTTTTTCCAGTGGTCATGTATGGATGTGAGAGTTGGAATATAAAGAAAGCTGAGCACAGAAGAATTGTATGCTTTTGAACTGTGGTGTTGGAGAAGACTCTTGAGAGTAACTTTGACTGCAAGGAGATCCAACCAGTCCATCCTAAAGGAAATCAGTCCTGAATATTCCTTGGAAGGACTGATGCTTAAGCTGAAACTCCAATACTTTGGCCACCTGATGCAAAGAGCTGACTCATTTGAGAAGACCCTGGTGCTGGGAGAGATTGAGGGCGGGAGGAGAAGTGGACGATAGAAGATGAGATGGTTGGATGGCATCACTGACTCAATGGAGACAGGTTTGGGTGGGCCCCCAGGTGTTTCTGATGTACAGGGCATGCTGTGGTTCACGGGGTCATTAAGAGTCAGACACTACTGAGCAACTTAACTGAACTGACCTGTGTTTCTGACTCTTTTATCGACTATGATGGCTACTCCATTTCTTCGAAGGGATTCTTTCCCACAGTAGTAGATATAATGGTCATCTGAGTTAAATTCACCCATGCCAGCCCATTTTAGTTCACTGATTCCTAAAATTCGATGTTCACTCTTGCCATCTCCTATTTGACCACTTCCAATTTACCTTGATTCATGGGCCTTTCATACCAGATTCCTATGCAGTATTATTCTTACAGAACTGAAACTTGCTTCCATCACCAGTCACATCCACAACTGGGTCTTGTTTTTGCTTTGACTCCATCTCTTCCTTCTTTCTGGAGTTGTTTCTCCACTGATCTCCAGTAGTATATTGGGCCCCTACCAACCTGGGGAGTTCATCTTTCAGTGTCCTATCTTTTTGCCTTTACATACTGTTCATGGGGTTCAAGGCAAGACTACTGAAGTGGTTTGCCATTCCCTTCTCCAGTGGACCACATTTTGTCAGAACTCTTCACCGTGACCCGTTCGTCTTTGGTGGCCCTACTTGTCATGGCTCATAGTTTCATTGAATTAGACAAGGTTGTGGTCCATGTGATTAGATTGGTTAGTTTTCTGTGTGCCCTCTGATGGAGAAGGATAAGAGGCTTATGGATGCTTCCTGATGGGATAGACTGACTGAGGGAAAATTGGGTTTTGTTTTAAATCCCTAATTTTAACCCCCTATAAGACCTTCACTCCTGCCAGCCCATCACTTTTACTTGCTTTCCATCACCACTCTGCCACTTCGTTTCATCTCCAGTGTCCTCCTGGTTTACTTAGAATGTTTGAAAACTGCTCTCACTCTAAGGCATTTGTATTTCTGGTTTCCTCTACCTGGAATGCTTTTCCCCATTCCTTTCAGGATTCTCTCCAAATGCTTTCTTTTTGGTGGAGAGATCATGACTGACTACTTTTAAAACTAGTAACAATGATGTCACCTCATTCTTCTCTTTGCAAATTACCCTGCTTTATTATTCTCTTCATGTACAAATTGTCACAAGCACTTGAAAAGATGCTCAGCATCACTGATAATTAGTAAATTATAAACTATTTTCCACTCACCAAAATAACTATAATCAAAGAGACAGATAATAAGTGTTGACAGGATATGGAGAAAATGAAACCCTCATACTTTGCTGCTGAGAATGTAAACTGCTGAAGTCACTTTTGAGAACAATTTGACATAAGATTGCAAAGTTAAACATAAACATTCTGTAGTTCAGGAGTTCTACTCCTAAGAATCTACCTACGATAAATGAAAAAAATATATTCACACAAAGACTTGTACATGAATGTTATAGTAGCATTATTCAAAATAGTCCAAAACTTGAAGCATTCCTATATCCAAATGGTGAATGAAGTAAAATGTGGTATATCTCTACAATGATATATTATTTAACAATAAAAAGGAATGAAGTACTGATAAATGGTATAGCATGAATTAATCTCAGAAATAGGCTAAGCAAAGAAGCCAGATACTAAAGATTACATGTTGATTCCAGTTGTATGAAATGTATATATAAAAAAAATCAAATGTGTAAATACAGACATCAGGCCAGCTGGAGGTAATTAGGGCTGGAGGTAAGTGAGAGAATTGAATGAAAACAGGATGAAGNAACAATTTGACATAAGATTGCAAAGTTAAACATAAACATTCTGTAGTTCAGGAGTTCTACTCCTAAGAATCTACCTACGATAAATGAAAAAAATATATTCACACAAAGACTTGTACATGAATGTTATAGTAGCATTATTCAAAATAGTCCAAAACTTGAAGCATTCCTATATCCAAATGGTGAATGAAGTAAAATGTGGTATATCTCTACAATGATATATTATTTAACAATAAAAAGGAATGAAGTACTGATAAATGGTATAGCATGAATTAATCTCAGAAATAGGCTAAGCAAAGAAGCCAGATACTAAAGATTACATGTTGATTCCAGTTGTATGAAATGTATATATAAAAAAAATCAAATGTGTAAATACAGACATCAGGCCAGCTGGAGGTAATTAGGGCTGGAGGTAAGTGAGAGAATTGAATGAAAACAGGATGAAGGAAAAATTTTGAGGGTTAATGAGAGTGTTCTAAAACTGGATTTTTGCAACGCTTATTGTACTTACTAAAAATTGTTTCCTTTCAATGGGTGAATTTTTACAAAATGTAAATCATAACACAATAAAGATAAAATTCTTTCTTATTAGTTCTCACTATAATTTACAGGCAATGATATGGAGGAGCTATAACATTCTTTATATAGAGATATGTAGAAAAAATATGGAGTGCTTACATTTTCTTTGGGCATAAAATGTAAACACTACACACTTTTTCTGGGTATTTATTTTTATTTAGTTCTTGTTGGAATATAGATGATTTATAATGTGTTAATTTCTGCTGCACAGCAAAGTGAATTAGTTATATATAAACATATACCCACTCATTTTTAGATTCTTTCCTCATGTATGTCACTACAGAGGAGTTCTCTGTGCTATACAATACATCCTTGTTAGTTTTCTATATTATATATACTACTGTGTATATGTTAACCACTGTCTCCCAATTTGTCCCCCTTCCCTTTGCTCTTGGTAACCATATATACATTTTTTAACTCTGTGACTCTATTTCTGTTTTGTAAGTATGTTCACTTAAGCGATATCACATACTTATCTTTGACTTACTTCACTCAGTATGACCATTTCTAGGTCTATCTATGAAGCTGCAAATGACATTATTTCATTTTTTCATAACTGAGTAAAATTCCATTGTGCATATGTAATTACATCTTTATTCATTCTTCTCTTGATGGATATTTACGTTGTCTCTGTGTTTTGACTATTCTGAATAGCGCTACTACGAAAACTGGGGTGGGTATACCTTTTTGGATTGTTTTTCTCTAGATAGGTGCCCAGGATTGAGATTGCAGTATCAAACGGTGGCTCTATTTTCAGTTTTGTTAAGGAACCTACATTATGTTCTCCAAATTGGTTGTACAGATTTGCATTCCCACGAATGGTGCAGGAGTGTACAGTTCAGTTCAGTTGCTCAGTCGTGTCCGACTCTTTGTGACCCCATGAATCCCAGCACGCTAGGCCTCCCTGTCCATCACCAACTCCCGGAGTTCACTCAGACTCGCGTCCATCGAGTCCGTGATGCCATCCAGCCATCTCATCCTCTGTCGTCCCCTTCTCTTCCTGCCCCCAATCCCACCCAGCATCAAAGTCTTCTCCAATGAATCAACTCTTCTCACGAGGTGGCCAAAGTACTGGACTTTCAGCTTTAGCATCATTCCTTCCAAAGAAATCCCAGGGTTGATCTCCTTCAAAATGGACTGGATGGATCTCCTTTCAGTCCAAGGGACTCTCAAGAGTCTTCTCCAACACCACAGTTCAAAAGCATCAATTCTTCAGCATTCAGCCTTCTTCACAGTCCAACTCTCACATCCATAAATGACCACTGGAAAAACCATAGCCTTGACTAGATGAACCTTAGGTGGCAAAGTAATGTCTCTGCTTTTGAATTTGCTACCTAGGTTGGTCATAACTTTTCTTCCAAGGAGTAAGCATCTTTAATTTCACAGCTGCAATCACCATCTGCAGTGATTTTGGAGCCCAAAATATAAAGTCTGACACTGTTTCCACTGTTTCCCCATCTATTTCCCATGAAGTGATGGGACCAGATGCCATGATCTTCGTTTTCTGAATGTTGAGCTTTAAGCCAACTTTTTCGCTTTCCACTTCCACTTTCATCAAGAGGCTTTTTACTTCCTCTTCACTTTCTGCCATAAGGGTGGTGTCATCTGCACATCTGAGGTTATTGATATTTCTCCCGCCAATCTTGATTCCAGCTTGTGTTTCTTCCAGTCCACCGTGTCTCATGATATACTCTGCATAGAAATTAAATAAGCAGGGTGACAATATACAGTCTTGACATACTCCTTTTCCTATTTGGAACCAGTCTGTTGTTCCAAGTCCAGTTCTAACTGTTGCTTCCTGGCCTGCATACAGATTTCTCAAGAGGCAGATCAGGTGGTCTGGTATTCCCATCTCTCTCAGAATTTTCCACAGTTTATTCTGATTCACACAGTCAAAGGCTTTGGCATAGTCAATAAAGCAGAAATAGATGTTTTTCTGGAACTCTCTTGCTTTGTCCATGATCCAGCGGATGTTGGCAATTTGATCACTGGTTCCTCTGCCTTTTCTAAAACCAGCTTGAACATCAGGAAGTTCACAGTTCACATATTGCTGAAGCCTGGCTTGGAGAACTTTGAGCATTACTTTACTAGCATGTGAGATGAGTGCAATTGTGTGGTAGTTTGAGCATTCTTTGGCATTGTCTTTCTTAGGGATTGGAATGAAAACTGCCCTTTTCCAGTCCTGTGGCCACTGCTGAGTTTTCCAAACTTACTGGCCTATTGAGTGCAGCACTTTCACAGCATCATCTTTCAGGATTTGAAACAGCTCTACTGGAATTCCATCACCTCTACTAGCTTTGTTCATAGTGATGCTTTCTAAGGCCCACTTGACTTCACATTCGAGGATGTCTNAGGCCCACTTGACTTCACATTCCAGGATGTCTGGCTCTAGATAAGTGATCACACCATCGTGATTATCCGGGTCATGATGATCCTTTTTGTACAGTTCTTCTGTGTATTGTTGCCACCTCTTCTTACTATCTTCTGCTTCTGTTAGGTCCATACCATTTCTGTCCTTTATCGAGCCCATCTTCGCATGAAAATGTTCCCTTGGTATCTCTAATTTTCTTGAAGAGATCTCTAGTCTTTCTAGTCATTCCGTTCTCTTCCTCTATTTCTTTGCATTGATCACTGAAGAAGGCTTTCTTATCTCTTCTTGCTATTCTTTGGAACTCTACATTCAGATGCTTATATCTTTCCTTTTCTCCTTGGCTTTTTGCTTCTCTTCTTTTCACAGCTATTTGTAAGGCCTCCCCAGACAGCCATTTTGCTTCTTTGCATTTCTTTTCCATGGGGATGGTCTTCATCCCTGTCTCCTGTACAATGTCAGGAACCTCATTCCATAGTTTATCAGGCACTCTATCTATCAGATCTAGGCCCTTAAATCTATTTCTCACTTCCACTGTATAATCATAAGGGATTTGACTTAGGTCATATTGTCTAGTGGTTTTCCCTACTTTCTTCAATTTAAGTCTGAATTTGGTAATAAGGAATTCATCATCTGAGCCACAGGAGTGTTAATTTTATGCAAAAATGCTCCACAAAATATTAGCAAACCAAATCCAAGAATGCATTAAAAGGATTACACTCCATGATCAAGTGAGATTTATCCCATGTATGCAAGAAGTTTTCAGGATCCACAAATCAATCAGTGTGATACACCACATTAACAAACTGATGAATAAAACCAGATGATCATATTAATAGATACAGAAAAGGCTTTTGATAACATTTAAAATCCATTTATGATAAAAGCTCTCCAGAAAGTGGTCACAGAGGCAACCTACCTCACCATCATAAAGCCATATATGGGAAATCAACAGCTGACATCACACTCAATGGTGAAAAACTGAGGGCTTCTCTGGTGATCCAGTGGTTAGAAATCTGCCTTGCTATACAGGGAACAGCAGTTCGATCCCTGTTCCAGGAAGATCCCACATGCTTCAAGAGCAACTAAGCCTGTGTGCCACAAGTACTGAGGCCATGCACTACAACTACTGAAGCCCGTGAACCTAGAGCCCATGGTCCCCAGCAAGAGAAGCCACTGTCATTGAGATGCCTGCACACAGCAACGAGAGAGTAGCCCCTGCTCACCACAACCAGGGAATGAATGCCTGTGTGTAGCAACAAAGACCACCACAGCCAATAAATGAATACACCTTTAAAATAAAAAGCTGCAAGCATTGCCTCCAAAATCAGGAATAAGGCAAGGAGGTCCAGTGCAAACCTTATTAAAGACAAAGTCAGAGCAGGGTCTCCTTGCTCTCATGTTCCCTACTTCCCTTTTGTTAAGTGCTGTACTGGTAAGAATTTATCAGAAATTTAACAAAGTTATATTTTATCACTGTCACTTTCAGACTAACCCATTTGTGTCACTCCAGAGACAATAGGCCTTGAGGGATCTTAGTGGTCTTCACAGGGGGCGCAGTGGTGAAGAATCTACCTGCAATGCAGGAGCCACAAAAGACACAGTTTCTATTCCTGAGTTGGGAAAATTCCCTGGAGGAGGACATGGCAACCCATTCCAGTATTGTTGCCTGGAGAATCCCATGGACAGAGGAGCCTGGCAGGCTACAGTCCATGGGGTCACAAAAAGCTGGACACGACGAAAGCGCACAGCAGCAGCAGCAGCAGCTATAAGAAATTCACCTGACAACATTCTCTTCCACATTCAAAATGGAACGCATCTTAAAGCTTATCACACGGTCCTCCACATTCCCCTACAATATAATTTCATCCTTGTTAGCAAGAAATATTATTGAAGGGAATTGAAACTGACAAGCCTCCTTGGTTTAGGAAACTAAGCATTCATTGATTAGCAAATGAAACCACATGCAGCACTTCAAAGTAAACCATTCACTAATCTTACAGCTAATGACAGTAGTCCAGACATATAAAAGTCTCCCGATACATACAATGTAACATGGGAGGTAATCAAAGCATGAGCTATTTTATGAGCAACAAAACAGAAATTTTTTCCTATGTTAGAAATCAGGTTTGGTCAATTTCCATGTTTCCACTGAGGTGGGAAACAGAGAGAAGGATAGAGGCCCACTCAACAGAGATTTGGCATTCGTGCAGTGACTGTAAAAGGAGGACACAGACACACAGACTGAGGTTTCCTTAAGCCTTCGATCTGTATATATATTTGAAGTAAATTACAAATACATGTAATGTTTCAAAAGGATTTGAATATTGTTTTCAAAGTGACTGAATTGACTTCTGCGTGTATTTTAGTCACTGGAAGAAGTCAGGTAATTTTTTAAAGAGCAGTTCAAACTTTGGTAAAGTATCTGATTTTTAAAAACTTGCTCTGGGAATTCCCTGGTATTCCCGGGGCTAAGACTGCAGCTCCCAGTGCAAGGAGCCCAGGTTCCATCCCTGGTGAAGTAACTAGATCCCACATGCAGTAACAGAAGATCACTCAGCCACAGTGAAGATCAAATATCCCGTGTGCCGCAGCTAAGACCTGGCATAGCCAAATAAATAAAATACATTAAAAAATTGCTCTGATTTCAGATGGCTGGTTTCTTTTCTTAAGAAGTAGGGAAAATACTATTGGGTATTGACACCCACCCACCCCAACCCTGGTCAGGCTGCACTCGGCAGGTCTGTGCTTGCCCAGATTCAAGACTGAAGAAACAGCCGGCCGGCACTGACAGAAGCGAGGTCCTGGAACAACATCCACAGCATGCCCTGGGCAGCCAGCAGGAGGTGGCAGCAGTCTTCATTCCAGGGGAGAGGGAGGTGGCGGTGGCCAGTTATAGGGGAAATTGACATCAGGTTAGCTCATCAGTTACCAGGAAAACCAAGAAAAGGCCAAGCCCACCACCGCCCCTTTGATAAGCCCTCCAGGTGGAAATGTTCTGATCTAAAGGTTAGAAAGGGCTTCCCTGGTGGCTCCCAGTAAAGAATCAGCCTGCAATGCAAGGGACTACCTGAAGTGGAGGAGATGAGCATTTGATCCCTGGGTCAGGTAGATTCCCTGGAGACAAAAACGGCAACACACTCCAATATTCTTACCTGGGAAATCCCATGGACAGAGGAGCCTGGTGAGCTACACTCCATGGGGTCACAAGAGTTGGACATGACTTAGTGACTAAACCACCACCAAAGGTTAGAACAGTCATTAGCTGGGGCCTGGGGCAAGTACATAGAAGGTCGGTCCTGTGAGTAAGGTGTAGCTGAAGCAGGCAGTGGACTGGCATGGGATGGAAAAAGCAGAAAAGAACAACCATCTTGAATGGCTTGACCGTACACCCACCTTGGCAAGATTATAATCCTCAATAACTTTGAATTATCACTATATTTGAGTGGATCACACTAAAACATATATTAATGTAAAAGTTGGTGTTAAGATTCTAAAATATAAACATATTCAAAAGACTGTGGGATTGAGTTACACAGGAAGTAGTGACTTTATAAGTTTATTCACTTATATATTCCCTTACTTGGAAAATTTAAATATTTATTTGACAAAGGCTAGGATCCCATCAGGTGTTGGAGATACAATGATTAAGCAAAACAGTGATCTCCTGCTCTCATGGAGCTTAAAATATCAGATAAATAACTTAGCAATTATAAGATAATTGATTTCATATTATCTGAGCTAGACAAACAAGTTGTTTTGTACTTTCTACTGTCAATTCATTAAAAATAATGTTCTAAGAAAAACACCAATACAGTATACTAACGCCTATATATGGAATTTAGAAAGATGGTGATGAAGACCCTGTATGCGAGACAACAAAAGAGACTCAGATCTGTAGAGTGAACTTTTGGACTCTGGGGGAGAGGGAGAGGGTGGGATGAGATGGGAGAATGGCACTGAAACATGTATACTATCATGTAAGAAATGAATCGCCAGTCTATGTCCGATGCAGGATGCAGGATGCTTGGGGCTGGTGCATGGGGAGGACTCAGAGAGATGTTATGGGGTGGGAGGTGGGAGGGGATTCATGTTTGGGAATGCATGTACACTCGTGGTGAATTCATGTCAATGTCTGGCAAAACCAATACAGTATTGTCAAGTAAACTAAAGTTAAAATAAAAAAAAAAAAAGAAAAAAAAGAAAAAAAAGAATGTTCTATTATTATTTTGTGGATGTCATTTTTATTACTTATTATGGGAATGAGGAAAAAGGAACATTTATGTTAGACTGCATTTTCTGAAAATATTCACAGCAATATTTTTGGTCTTTAAAGCTCTTAAAATCTTTGTCACACCAACAATCATGACAAGGAGTGAATTTTCTCCCTTTCAACTTGGAAGAGGTTGTATACGCTTTGAACTAAAGAGTACAGCAGATATGATACTATGAAGCCTCCAAGGCTAGATCTAAAAATTACAAAGCTTCTGCTCACCTTTCTCTTAGGATACTCACCACTGGAACACAACCATCATGTTGTAAAGAAGTCCAAGTTAAACAAAGAGTTGTGTGTCCCTATTTCTGTTGACAGCCCTGGTGAAAGTCTTAGCTGTTAGTGAGAGCAACTGAGAGATGTGTGAGTGAGCAAGCTTTCAGATACCTATATACCTCAGCCTTTAAGCTGCCTTAGCTGAGTGGAACCAAGACCAGCTATTACTCTCTATGTCTTGCCCACATGGCACATTTGTGAGCAAAATAAGCGCTTTTGATATTTTAAGTCTTTCAGATTTTTTAAATGAAGAAATAATTTTTTAAAAAGTATCTCTTTATAAACTTTTTAAATGATGCTTTTGAACCGTGGTGCTGGAGAAGACTCTTGAGAGTCCCTTGGACAAGGAGGTCAAATCAGTCAGTCCTAAAAGGAAGAAATCAACTCTGAGTATTCACTGGAAGGACTGGTGCTGAAGCTCCAATAATTTGGCCACCTGATGTGAAGAGCCAACTCATTGGAAAAGACCCTGATGCTAGGAAAGAATGAGGGCAGGAGGAGAAGAGTTTGACAGAGGATGAGAGGATCGAATAGCATTGCTAATTCAATGGACATGAACATGGGCAAACCCCAGGAAATGGTGAGGGACAGGAAAGCCTGGCATGCTGCAGTTTATGGGGTTGCAAAGAGTCAGATATGGTTGAGAGACTAACACTTCCACTTTTCACTGGGGTTAAAAGCTATTGCCATGAGAGTTCAGGAAATTTGAGAATGTTTCTTAAAAACCCAGTTTACAGTTTGGTGTGAAAACCTACTATAGATAACAGAGAGGCCGGAAGCCAGGAGAGGGCGCCCTCACGTCCTCCAAAGAGCACAGAACCCAGCAGGAAGAAAAGCTTCTCCCCTGGCAACAGTTAAGCCAATAAAGAGCTACAGAATCTTTGTCTATTATAACATTCCCATGTCTTTTTCCCCTCTAGGGAAGATATCTTAAACAATCATAAAATATTACTTATTTCTTTCAGCTAAGAAGGACGACCTCAGATATGGGTTTCATAAGCAACAGTTAGGTTTCTGATTTATTCCTCAACAATTTGTGTCTAGTTTACAAGAAAACCTGACAGATAAATTGAAAGACTCATCTGAGTATGCGGGAAACTTTAGTAGCATTCAAGGCTGCTAATTCTACCTCAAGACACCTCTACCTTCAACATCAAGAAACACCAACCTGCCTAGAAGTCATCTACATAAGGAGAAAACTTTGGAAGGTGGTCAAAAGATTGTGAGGAATATCCTTCTTCACACATAAGAACTATGTCTTTGGGTACATTCAGTGTACATTCTTTCTTCTCCAGAAATCCTGACACATGCCTGGAGCTCAGTGCAAGAATGTTTGGATAGAAATGAAGATCTTGGTTCCTCTTACAGGTCTTCTAGAATACAAAACTGCATCTTTTCTTTTTTTTTAATCGGAGGCTAATTTCTTTAAAATATTGTGGTGGTTTTGCCATACAGTCACATGAATCAGCCATGGGTGTACATGTGTTTCCCATCCTGACCCTCCCTTCCACCTCCCTCCCCATCCCATCCCTCAGGATCATCTCAGTGCACCAGCACTGAGCACCCTGTCTCATGCATTGAACCTGGACTGGTGATCTATTTCACATATGATAATATATATGTTTCAATGCTGTCCTCTCAAATCAACCCACCCTTGCCTTCTCCAACAGAGTCCAAAAGTCTATTCTCTCCATCTGTGTCTCTTTTCTTGTCTTGCATATAGGGTCATCATTAACATCTTTCTAAATTCCATATATATGCGTTAATATACTGTATTGGTGTTTTTCTTTCTGACTTATTTCACTTTTACAATAGCCTCCAGTTGCATCCACCTCTTTAGAACTGATTCAAATGCATTCTTTTTAATAGTTGAGTACTATTCCATTGAATATATGTACCACAGCTTTCTTATCCATTCATCTGCTGATGGACATCCAGGTTGCTTCCATGTCCTGGCTATTGTAAACAGTGCTGTGATGAACATTGGGGTACACATGTATCTTTCAATTCTGGTTTCCTCAGTGTGTATGCTGGAGAAGGCAATGGCACCCCATTCCAGTACTCTTGGCCTGGAAAGTCCCATGGACGGAGGAACCTGGTGGGCTGCAGTCCATGGGGTCAAGAAGAGTCAGACATGACTGAGCGACTTCCCTTTCACTTTTCACTTTCATGCATTGGAGAAGGAAATGGCAACCCACTCCAGTGTTCTTGCCTGGAGAATCCCAACAACGGGGGAGCCTGGTGGGCTGCCATCTATGGGGTCACACAGAGTCGGACACGACTGAAGCGACTTAGCAGCAGCATGAGCAGCAGTGTTGTATGCCCAGTAGTGGTATTGCTGGGTCGTATGGTAGTTCTATTTCCAGTTTTTTAAGGAAACACTGTTCTCCATAGCGGCTGTACTAGTTTGCATTCCCACCAACAGTGTAAGAAGGTTCCTTTTTCTCAACATCCTCTCCAGCATTTATTGTTTCTAGACTTTTTAATAGCAGCCATTCTGACCAGCCTGAGATGGTATCTCATTGTGGTTTTGATTTGCATTTCTCTGATAATGAGTGATGTTGAGCATCTTTTCATGTGTTTGCTAGCCATCTGTATGTCTTCTTTGAAGAAATGTCTGTTTAGTTCTTTGGCCCATTTTTTTCATTGAGTGGCTTATTTTTTCTGAAATTGAGCTGCAGGAGTTGCTTGTATATTTTTGAGATTAATTCTTTGTCAGTTGCTTCATTTGTTATTGTTTTCTCCCATTCTGAAGGCTATCTTTTCACCTTGCTTATAGTTTCCTGTGTTGTGCAAAAGCTTTCACATTTAATTAGGTCCCTTTTCTTTATTTTTGCTTTTATTGACATTACTCTGGGAGGTGGGTCATAGAGGATCCTGCTGTGATTTATGTCAGAGAGTGTTTTGCCTATGTTTTCCTCTAGGAGTTTAATAGTTCCTGGTCTTACATTTAGATCTTTAATCTATTTTGAGTTTATTTTTGTGTATGGTGTGAGAAAGTGTTCTAGTTTCATTCTTTTACAAGTGGTTGACCAGTTTTCCCAGCACCACTTGTTAAAGAGATTGTCTTTTCTCCATTGTATGTTCTTGCCTCCTTTGTCAAAGATAAGGTGTCCATAGGTGTGTGGATTTATCTCTGGGCTTTCTGTTTTGTTCCATTGATCTATATTACTGTCTTTGTACCAGTACCATACTGTCTTGATGACTGTGGCTTTGTAGTAGAGCCTGAAGTCAGGCAGGTTGATTCCTCCAGTTCCATTCTTCTTTCTCAAGATTGGCAAAGCTGCATCTTGATGGTCATGTCTATAGCTCCAGCTTCTCAAATTATCAGACAGCTTGCATTTGTAGTAGGTGATTTTATATTGTTAGGAAATTTATAGTGTGGAAACAAAAGGGAGAATCCAGTAAAATCCGTTTCAAAAATAAAATTGTCTCTCACAGAAGAGGGTCTACCTAGAATCTTTCTGGAATAAAAGAGGCTAAGACTTCATGGGAGTTCTGACTGGAAAAATATTAATATAATTCTTAGGAACTATCAGAAAATCTTCAGAAGAAACAATACCTATCCACAATGCAAAAATATAACAATTCTGAGATTATAAAGGGAGGAAGATCATGGCCACATAACTCTAATTACTTTTCATGGCACAAAAAAATGTGTGACCTATGTATTGCTGTAAAAAAAAAAAAAAAAAGTGAAGTCGCTCAGTCATGTCCAACTCTTTGGCACCCCATGGACACCAGGCTCCTCTGTCCACGGGATTTTCCAGGCAAGAGTACTGGAGTGGGTTGCCGTTTCCTTCTCCAGGGAACTTTCCGACCCAGGGATCGAACCCAGGTCTCCCACACTGTAGACAGATGCTTTCCTTCTGAGCCACCACTTGATCTTAGCCAGAAGGCCAAGAAGCGATGTATTGCTGTAAGTCCATACACAGTGGTTGAGCCTGTTCATCACGCAGTGTAGGCTCCTGAAATGAGGTCCGGGGTCACATGCCTGCATGTGGACAGCAAGACTGAGTTTCCCACGATTAGGATTCCTGCAAGAGTTCCTCTTTTGGGCACCACAGGCTTTGTCACAGTGTTTACCAATACACAGTAGCCAGAAAACAATTCATCAAAACTTTTCCTCATATTCTATGAATCATGCACATCTATCAGATAAATCTGTTTCATTCGTAGAGAACCTCTTTAAATTTTCTCTATTTGTCTGCTTCCACTGACCTGACTCTCAGAGGTTCTTTCCTCTCTTACTACTACTTTAGCAAAATTAGCCTACATGCCTGAAGAAGTTTATAAATTTGAATTTTAAAATATATAGCTAGCTATTTTTTTCTTCATCAGTTTATTATTCAATTCAGTGCAGTCAGATAGTCGTGTCTGACTCTATGTCACCCCATGAATCGCAGCATGCCAGACCTCCCTGTCCATCACGAACTCCTGGAGTCTACCGAAACCCATGTCCATTGAGTCGGTGATGCCATTCAGCCATCTCATCCTCTTTTGTCCCCTTCTCCTTCTGCCCCCAATGGCTCCCAGCATTAGGGACTTTTCCAATGAGTCAGCTCTGCATGAGGTGGCCAAAGTATTGAAGTTTCAGCTTCAACATCAGTCCTTCCAATGAACACCCAGAACTGATCTCGTTTAGGATGGACTGGATGAATCTTCTTGTAGTCCAAGGGACTCTCAAGAATCTTCTCCAACACCACAGTTCAAAAGCATCAATTCTTCAGTGCTCAGGCTTCTTCACAGTCCAACTCTCACATCCATAAATGACCACTGGAAAAACCATAGCCTTGACTAGACAGACCTTAATCGGCAAAGTAATGTCTCTGCTTTTGAATATGCTATCTAGGTTGGTCATAACTTTTCTTCCAAGGAGTAAGCATCTTTAATTTCACAGCTGCAATCACCATCTGCAGTGATTTTGGAGACCCCAAAAATAAAGTCTGACACTGTTTCCACTGTTTCCCTATCTATTTCCCATGAAGTGATGGGACCAGATGCCATGATCTTCGTTTTCTGAATGTCAAGCTTTAAGCCAAATTTTTCACTCTCCTCTTTCACTTTCATCAAGAGGCTTTTTACTTCCTCTTCACTTTCTGCCATAAGGGTGATGTCATCTGCATATCTGAGGTTATTGATATTTCTCCCGCCAATCTTGATTCCAGCTTGTGTTTCTTCCAGTCCACCGTGTCTCATGATATACTCTGCATAGAAGTTAAATAAGCAGGGTGACAANGTTTTCCATTCTGTTCTTTTCCTCTATTTCTTTGCACTGGTCACTGAGCAAGGATCTCCTTGCTATTCTTTGGAACTCTGCATTCAGATGGGAATTTCTTTCCTTTTCTCCATTCCTTTTCGCTTCCCTTCTTTTCACAGCTATTTGTAAGGCCTCTTCAGACAGCCATTTTGCTTTTTGCATTTCTTTCTTTTCCATGGGGATGATCTTAATCCTTGTCTCCTGTACAGTGTCATGAACATCCGTCCATAGTTCACCAGGCACTCCATCAGATCTAGTCAGTTAAATCTATTTCTCACTTCCACTGTATAATCATAAGGGATTTGATTTAGGTCATACCTGAATGGTCTAGCAGTTTCCCTCACTTTCTTCAATTTAAGTCTGAATTTGGCAATAAGGAGTTCATGATCTGAGCCACAGTCAGCTCCCAGTCTTGTTTTTGCTGACTGTATAGAGCTTCTCCATCTTTGGCTGCAAAGAATATAATCAATCTGATTTCAGTGTTGACCATCTGTTGATGTCCATGTGTAGAGTCTTCTCTTGTGTTGTTGGAAGAGGGTCTTTGCTATGACCAGTGCCTTCTCTTGGGAAAATTCTATTCACTTTTGCCCTGGTTCATTCTGTACTCAAAGGCCAAATTTGCCTGTTACTCCAGGTGTTTCTTGACTTCCTACTTTTGCATTCCAGTCTCCTATAATGAAAAGGACATCTCTTTTAGGTGTTAGTTCTAAAAGGTCTTGTAGGTCTTCATAGAATCATTCAACTTCACCTTCTTCAGCATTACCAATAAATTATGAGTATGAAATTCAAAAAGATGATTCACCACAGAAGGTACATATGTGGTGAATATTTTTACTGAATGATATTCAACATCAGTAATCATTCAGTTCAGTCACTCAGTCGTGTCTGACTCTTTGCGGCCCATGAACCACAGCATGCCAGGCCTCCTTATCCATCACCAACTCCTGGAGTCTACCTAAACCCATCTCCTTTGAGTCGGGGATGCCATCCAACCATCTCACCCTCTATCATCCCCTTCTCCTCCTGTCCTCAATCTTTCCCAGCATTAGGGTCTTTTCAAATGCAAAGTAAATAAAAATAATATAACACTTTTAAAACTTTAAAGACTGTACCTACTAAGTATTGGCAAAACCATGAAGGAACTTGAATACTCATATTCTGCTACTGGAAATATGAAATAGTGCAGCTATGTTGTCACTTACTAGGTTAGATATATGATCTATTCATCTGAGTCCTAAACACTTACCTAAAAAAAATGAGAGCATATATCTATACAAATACATACATACATATATATATATATGTGTGTGTGTGTNGTGTGTGTGTGTGTGTATATACACATATATATATATGTGTATTTGTATATATATATATATATTCATAACATCTTTTTTGTTGTTGTTTTTATGAAAGAGGGGAAGATGTCTGAATTTTATTGAATTTCAACTCTCCCATGGCAGAGGGGTGGGGGGTAGGAATCTAGGAAACAAGCAGGGAAGGGAATAATTGTCCCCAGACCCTACAGGAGACTCAGAACTGTTTCAGCTGTATTGTGTGCTAATTCAGCCTTTTATGTCATCCTTCCTTTGCTAAGTGTGTTCATGAGTTCCATGTGATACAAAGCCATGAATTTTACAGGAACTCTAAGTGTTTAAAAGTGTATACACCTGATGGCTTCCATAGGAAGCAGATGCCAGTGTGATGCCCACTGTGCAGGTAGGGTTCTGAGGAGATGCTGAGGGGCACATGCCTTGTCTCCAGTCACATGAGGAAGAGGAGGAGCCAGGTCTGAACCCAGCTGCTTCCTCAGGCCTGGGGCCCTGGCTAAACCCAGGCTTCCCAGGGACTGTGGGGTGGGCTGTGTCGGTTTCACTGTGATGGATGTGGCATGGGGTGGGCAGAGTGGTCAGCAGCTCACAGATGCCCTCAGGGAGCTTTGGGTAAAGGCAAAGCCAGGGCAAGCAGATCCCAGAACGTGACATCAGTTCCTGGGCAAGAGAGCCCCCAAACTTGGAATCTGGGTAACAAGGCCCCCTCTTCTAGAGAAGCCCCCTACAGAGCTCACTGGGTGGGAGAGGAGTAAGGGATTTGTTGGGTTGTGTCCTGACACCCCAAGGCCCTGGTCTCAGGAAAGTTCCCAGTGAGAATGCTTTCTGACCTTGCAGACTCTGGGTGATCTCACCCCAGAGCCTTTGGCTATTTCCCCAGAGGGACCCAAAAGTAACCCTGGTAGGTGCAGGGCAGGCCAGCTCAGGACAGGCTTCCCATCCGATCCCAGCCTTGTAGCCCTGCGTCCCCTCCCTGTGCTTGTGGAGGTGCAGCATTTATGTGGGGTGGATCAGCCTCCAGTAAGAGCAGACTGATGGTGGGTGGGGGGGAGGAGTCAGAATCTTGGCAGGCCAGTCACATGCACACCCAGGTCAGGGCTGGTGGGATGAGATGTGGAAAACCAGGGCAGCACTTTTCCATCCAAGGTTTTTATCCCAAGCCCTCTAGACAGATCTCTTCCTACCAGGTGGATGTCTGCGGAGACAGGTGTGGGCCTGCTCTGGGCGCAGAAGGTCCAGTGGGCAGAAGAGGCAGGGATAAGATAATGGCCACACCAGGCTCTGATACCTCCAGGCCAGGCCGGCTGCTGGTCACTGTTGTTGCAGAGTCCCACCTTAGACAAGCAAGGAGCTGATTGATGGGGATACCCCGTCCATCTCCCTGAGTGAGGGGCCAGGCTGCCACACTGCCAGTGAGGGCCAACTTGAGCTCCTGGTGAAGGTGGCCACTGAAGTTTCTCCAGAAGCAGGGCCCAGAAGTGAAGAGGGAAGGCCTTCTCTCCACATCCCCCAGGCCACCCCTGAGGACCCAGTACTAGTTCCATGAACACTTAGCACACTTGCTCAGACCTGGAGCATCATTTCCACATCCCCTGAGTCATTTGGAGGGTCTGGATCCCGTCATATCAGAGCCCAAAGGTGAGAAGGCCATGATGAGTAGTTGTGAGTGTGTGAGGGGTGATCAAAATGCCAACATGTGCTGGATCATTGAAAAAGCAAGAGAGTTCCAGAAAATTATCTACTTTTTCTTTATTGACTATGCTTTATTTGACTGTGGGGATCACAACAAACTGTAGACAATTCTTCAAGAGATGGAAATACCAGACCACCTGACCTGCTTCCTGAGAAATCTGTATGCAGGTCAAGAAGCAACAGTTAGAACTGGACATGGAACAACTGACCGGTTCCAAATTGGGAAAGTAGTATGTCAAGGCTATATTGTCACCCTGCTTATTTAACTTATATGCAGAGAACATAATGAGAAATGCTAGACTGGATGAATCACAAGCTGGAATCAAGATTGCCGGGAGAAACATCAATAACCTAAAATATCCAGATGACCCCACACTTACGGCAGAAAGCAAAGTAATAAAGAGCCTCTTGATGAAAGTGAAAGAGGAGAGTGAAAAATTTGGCTTAAAACTTAGCATTTGGGAAACTAAGATCATGGCATCTGGTCCTATCACTTCATGGCAGATAGATGGGGAAACAATGAAAACAGTGGCAGAGTTTATTTTGGGGGGCTGCAAAATCACTGCAGATGGTGACTGCAGCCATGAAATAAAAAGACGCTTTCTCCTTGGAAGAAAAGTTATGACCAACATAGACGGCATATTAAAAACCAGAGACATTACTTTGCCAATAAATGTATGTCTCATTGAAGCTATGGTTTTTCCAGTAGTCAAGTATGGATGTGATAGTTGGACTATAAAGAAAACTGAGTGCCAAAGAATTGATACTTTTGAACTGTGGTGTTGGACAAGACTCTTGAGAGTCACTTGGACTGGGAGGTGATTGAACCAGTCCATCCTAAAGGAAATCATTCCTGAATATTCATTGAAAGGACTGATGCTGAAGCTGAAACTCCAATAGCTTGGCCACCTGATGCAAAGAACTGACTTATTTGAAAAGACACTGATGCTGGAAAAGATTGAAGGCAGAGGAGAGGGGAGTGACAGTGGATGAGATGGTTGGATGGCATCACCGACTCAGTGGACATGAGTTTGGGTGAACTTCAGGAGTTGGTGATAGACAGGGCGGCCTGGCATGCTGCAGTCCATAGGATTGCAAAGAGTCAGACATGACTGATCGACTGAACTGACTGTGAGGGGTGAGATCTGGGCCACACAGGGAGGAGACCCACGAGCAAATTTGGCCTCAGACCACCCATCAGGTGGGCTGCAGTTTGAGACATCCTATTGTGAATTCCTGAGCAGGGACTTCTCTGGAGAGCTATGTGAAGATTTCTCTTCTTGGAGACACACATAGAAAGGCAGACACATAGGTAATCTTTTCTTCTTTCACAGTTCCACACCTCCACAAGTGACTCCATAACCAACATCTGTGTGACTAGGTGCGTGCTGAATCGTGTCTGACTCTTTGCAACTTCATGGACTGTGGCCATCAGACGCTTTTGACCATGGGATTCTTGAGGCAAGAACACTGGAGTGGGTTGCATTTCCTCATCCCAGGGGTCTTCCTGGCCCAGGGATCACACCTGTGTCTCCTACGTCTTCTTCATTGGCAGGTTGATCCTTTACCACTGAGTCACCTGGTAAGCCTGTCCAATATCTGCACATTCTGAGGTTTTAGGGGCAGGTGGTAACTAAGTCCACAGGCAGACAGCTTCCAGCAGGGCTGTTTTTGGAGCTCAGTGATGTCAGCAGGAATCAAGGAATCAGCTCTCCTTACCTCTCAACTCTCCTTAGTGAGGCCCATGGGCTTGCAAAACGTCAGACACGGCTGAAATGACTTAACACACACACACCTCTCTCAGTTGGCTCTGCTTCATGAGACCAAAATGGCACCAACTGCTACAGGGTGAGACCACGTGCCCAGCACTCCCAACAGAAAGAGAGCTTCTCTTCTCCAGAATTTCAGCACAAGACCCATAGCAGCTTTCTAGGAAATATCAATAAACCATAGTAAGATGGCAGTAAATAGGAATAACCCAAGTGTCTACTAAACAGGTGACTGGATACATGAATTGTGGTATATCCATAAACTGAAGCACTACTTTGCAACACATGAAATGACATTCATATTAAAACACACTACAAAAAGCTGAATCTCAAAATAATCATTCTGAGCAAAAGAAAGTGAGATTAAAAAAGAAGAGGATGTGGTGTATGATTCTATTTATATAATGTTCTAGAAAGCACATCTAATCAATAACAACAGAATACAGATCAGTGATGCCTGGGGACAGAACTGGGTGACTTGGATTCTTGTGTGGGGAAAGTTTGGTGAGAAAGACTATAAATGGGCAGGAGAATGTTTTACATGTGATGGGTGTGCTCATTATCTCAATCTAAAGTATACAAAATAACCATATATCACAATCTTTGATTTTGTTATTTTAATGTTTTATAGGGAACAGGATGGGAGAGAGGACTCTAGGGTTGTTTTCATTCACTTCCTAGATTTCTTCCACCCAACTTATTTATAACAACATATTTCTAGATTTTATTGTTAGACTCTAAAAATAAGTTTCCTCTTCTTCACAATTAGTTGAACATACAGTACAGCCCAATGCAAAATTCTGCGTATTCTATGTAGACAGTTTATTCATACCACATGGTGTGTTCACATTTTCATATATCCATCTGTCAGCTGACATAGTCGAAGCTCACCTTTCAATTTACATAAGTGATAATGTTGGTAGCAAAGTCCAGGGAGAGCATATTTGCAACTCTCCTCTTGTGGATTAAATTCTCCCTTGAATTATGGTGCATTCTGATTTGTGAACAGAAATGAGAGGAGCTAAAGAAGTGAGGAAAGTAAAGTAACTGGAGCTAAGATCTTGAAGCCTTCAGCAAGGTCAAAATGAAACTTGCTACAAAGTCAACAATGCCTCTAGTCAGGGTATTTCTCACAATGAGGTATAATTTTTTTGTAGGGAAAGAGGGTTGGGAAGTTGGGCAATGAACAGAACTTTATATCCCACTAGACCTGAAGATTTGCAAAAAAGCAAAATGGCTGTCTGGGGAAGCCTTACAAATAGCTGTGAAAAGAAGAGAAGCAAAAAGCCAAGGAGAAAAGGAAAGATATAAGCATCTGATTGAAGAGTTCCAAAGAATAGCAAGAAGAGATTTAAAAAGCCTTCTTCAGTGATCAATGCAAAGAAATAGAGGAAAACAAAAGAATGGGAAAGACTAGAGATCTCTTCAAGAAAATTTCATGTAAAGATGGGCTCGATAAAGGACAGAAATGGTATGGACCTAACAGAAGCAGAAGATATTGAGAAAAGATGGCAAGAATACACAGAAGAACTGTACAAAAAGGATATTCATAACCCGGATAATCACAATGGTGTGATCACTCATCTAGAGCCAGACATCTTGGAATGTGAAGTCAAGTGGGCCTTAGAAACCATCACTATGAACGAAGCTAGTGGAGGTGATGGAATTTCAGTAGAGCTATTTCAAATCTTGAAAGATGATGCTGTGAAAGTGCTGCACTCAATAGGCCAGCAAATTTGGAAAACTCAGCAGTGGCCACAGGACTGGAAAAGGTCAGTTTTCATTCCAGTCCCAAAGAAAGGCAATGCCAAGGAATGCTCACAGTACCACACAATTGAACTCATCTGACACGTTAGTAAAGTAATGCTCAAAATTCTCCAAGCCAGGCTTCAGCAATACGTGAACCATGAACTCCCTGATGTTCAAGCTGGTTTTAGAAAAGGCAGAGGAACCAGAGATCAAATTGCCAATATCCGCTGGATCATGGACAAAGCAAGAGAGTTCCAGAAAAACATCTATTTCTGCTTTATTGACTATGCCAAAGCCTTTGACTGTGTGGATCAGAATAAACTGTAAAATTCTGAAAGAGATGGGAATAACAGACCACCTGACCTGCCTCTTGAGAAATCTGTATGCAGGTCAGGAAGCAATAGTTAGAACTGGACATGGAACAAGAGACTGGTTCCAAATAGGAAAAGGAGTATGTCAAGGCTGTATATTGTCACCCTACTTATTTAACTTATATGCAGAGTACATCATGAGAAATGCTGGACTGGAAGAAACACAGGCTGGAATCAAGATTGCCAGGAGAAATATCAATAACCTCATATGTGCAGATGACACCATCCTTATGGCAGAAAGTGAAGAGGAACTCAAAAGCCTCTTGATGAAAGTGAAAGAGGAGAGTGAAAAAGTTGGCTTAAAGCTCAATATTCAGAAAACGAAGATCATGGTATCCGGTCCTATCACTTCATGGGAAATAGATGGCGAAACAGTGGAAACAGTGTCAGACTTTATTTTTTGGAGCACCAAAATCACTGCAGATGGTGACTGCAGCCATGAAATTAAAAGACACTTACTCCTTGGAAGAAAATTTATGACCAACCTGGATAGCATATTCAAAAGCAGAGACATTACTCTGCCGACTATGGTCCGTCTAGTCAAGGCTATGGTTTTTCCAGTAGTCATGTATGGATGTGAGAGTTGGATTGTGAAAAAGGCTGAGTGCCAAAGAATTGATGCTTTTGAACTGTGGTGTTGGAAAAGACTCTTGAGAGTCCCTTGGACTGCAAGGAGATCCAACCAGTCCATTCTGAAGGAGATCAACTCTGGGATTTCTTTAGAAGGAATGATGCTAAAGCTGAAAGTCCGGTACTTTGGCCACCTCATGTGAAGAGTTGACTCTTTGGAAAAGACTTTGATGCTGGGAGGGACTGGGGGCAGGAGGAGAAGCTGGATGGCATCACTGACTCGATGGACGCGAGTCTGAGTGAACTCCGTGAGTTGGTGATGGACAGGGAGGCCTGGTGTGCTGCGATTCATGGGGTCGCAAAGAGTCGGACCCGACTGAGCAACTGAACTGAACTGAACTGAACTGAGACCTGAAGATCTTATACAATGGAATTGCACGATAACACACTATGATCTTTCCCCCAAAAAACATAGATCAAATTTGAAATTGTAAATGTATTGTTGTATGACCAGAGGAACACAAAATACAGCAATATCAGGGATAAACATATTATTGTTAACCTTCAATATCAAAGAGGAAGCAGTATTGAAGATTAACTGGGGATTTCTTGGTGGTCCAGTTGTTAAGAATCCACCTGCCAATGGAGGAGACATTTGTTTAATCCTGGTCTGGGAAGATCCTACGTGCCACAGAGCACCCAAACGCATGCACTGCAACAACGGAGCCTGAGTGCTGCAGCTGCTGAAGCCGTGAGCCTAGATCCTGTACTCTGCAGCAAGAGAAGTGGCAACGAGGGAAGCCACTGCAATGAGAAGCCCCTACACCACAGCACAGAGTAGACCCTCTCACTGTAAGCAGAGAAAGCCCATGCATAGCAACCAAGACCCAGAACAGCCATATATCAACAGATGAATTTTAAAATATTAACATCATAAGAATAGGCTTCACTTTTTTAGACATGGCTTTATGAGAAGAACAGATTTGTGATGACTGATCATCTCATGTAGTTGAAAGAAAATGTTTTAAATTTTCATGTCAAATATCCTTCCAGAGTGAAGGTCCATGCCCAATCATTGAACAGGAAAATGTCTTATGGAGCAGGAAGAGGATGCAAACTGAGCCAAGATAAAGAAAACCTTTGGAAATATTTGATGAAACAACACATAATCTCATATTTCTTTCAGAAAAACTATGATTCCTTTCAGTCAATCATGTGGTATACAACTATGATGTGATCATTTAGTCTACAACACAGCATCAGTATTTCAATTGTGCTTATATATTGAATAATAGAATGCAGAGCATGAGTACCTAGGGTACTAGGACAAGGGATAGACACTTAGAGAAGAACCACCAATAGCTACTGTGTGTGTAGTTATAGATGGAAAGAAAAAAGGCACTAGTGTGCTACCAAAACCAAAAACACAGAGGGAAGAAATAAGTAGAGAATCCAAGAACAGTATAAAATTTCACAGAGTGCTAGTTCAGATGAAGTTAACAAAATCTATCTAACAGTAGAGGGCTATTTCTGCCAGTGCTGTTAAGTGGTATTGGGGTGCTTGACTGAGCTGAGTTGAACAATGAAATGAGAATGAGTCCTATTTCTGATAAAAAAAAAAAATTTCAAGGAAATAATAGAGGCAGATTCAGACAAGTAATCAGTGGATCAAGTGGGTGGTAATGGTTTACTGATTAGGATTGAAATATATTTTGTTAAGACCTTCCCCAATAGCTCAGTGGTAAAGAATCTGCCTGCAATGCAGGAGCCTCAGGAGATGTGGGTTCCATACCTAGGTTGGGAAGATCCCCTAGAGGAGGACATGGCAACCCACTCCAGTATTCTTGCCTGGAGAATCCCAGGGACAGAGGAGCCTGGTGGGCGGCAGTCCATGAGGTCACAAAGAGTTGAACACGATTGAAGTGACTGAGCAGGAGCATAATCTGTAAAACACATATACAAAATTCATATTTTGGAAATTCATTTATTTTAAAAACAACACTTCCAGGGATTAAAAATGTGAATTTAGGGCATAGCTATTTTACTATAGATTGGATTGTTGCAATTGGATTAAGTAGGTTTCAGAGGTTTTACTTCAATCAATGGTATTAGGGTGTGTTTTCAACTCTTCCAAAAGCTAATCATGTGCACCTTTCCACAGGTTTGATAACCCTGTCACTGGGAGGAAGTGGGCATGGCTTTGGGGAATATATAAAGCATCTGGCAAAGAGCCCAGCTGATTCTTCTCCAGAGCCCAGAGCTGTTGTGTTTGGAGGTGGCTAGGTGGTGAAGATTTTTGAAAGTAACTGCTACCGGGAGGTAAGCTCTTATTCCTTGATCTGAATTTAACTGAGTTACTTACTAAATGGAATAGGACATTTCATTAATGGAACCCAAACCTGAGTTATGATCAAGGTACAATGAATTTCTCATATGTTCACTTAAAAATGAAGGTTTATAGGTAATCTTGGAAACTAGAGCTAAGTTATGTTCCCTATTGGTAGCAACTATATTTGAGTACTAGATCAATCATTTATTCAATGTGTGATTTGTAGACAAGTAACTTATTTGACCCACTGCATATCAAATAACCTCCTTATAAAATGTAGGCAAAGATAGAAAATTGGTTAATAATATTGTTGAGAAAATTAAAATAAGTAATCCATTTCAAAGAAGTTGATCCAATGTATAGAATTAGTAAACATAATTAAAATATTAATATTTGCCTCTTTTATTATCATTTTAATCCTGTCATTATCATTAGTATTATCAATATAGAAATGATTTCACTCATAGTGAAACTTGGCCAGTTTCCAGCCAACTTCTACTCAGAGCTCATCTATACTTTATCCCTATTCTTCAAACTATCTCCTAATATAAGGCATATTTGAATTAATGGCTTTATGTTCTATATTGGAAAAAAATTGTGGTCCTCAACTAAAGTCTATAACTTCCCTGTCAACAATTTTTATTTGTATAAATGTATCTGTGCACCATCATTTCCTTGATACTCATTTTCAAAAGGTATTCTAAGATGTTTTATAATTATTAACTTCAGTAATTGTTTACTTTCTGTCTACTTTGGACCAAAAATAAATTCTCAGCCTAGTAAATAAGTAGCCTCCTACATTCAAGTTCTCATAGACCGGGAAGATAACAGTAATCATGTAGTTAAATAAAATATTTAGCCACAGCGTTTGATAACCTAAGTTAAATAAGCAGTTTAATATGATGTGATGATAATAAAATGAGGAACTTATCAGCAAATGACCTTTGTGCTGTGCTGTCACTCAGTCGTGTCTGACTTTTTGTGACTGCATGGACTGCAGCCTGCCAGGTTCCTCTGTCCTTGGGGATCCTCCATGCAAGGATACTGGAGTGGGTTGCCATTTCCTTCTCTAGGGGATCTTCCCAACCCAGAGATCAAACCCAGGTATCCTGCATTGCAGGCAGAAATGATATTTGAGCTTATACTATTTCCCAAATACTTCCACATTCACTGATGATTCCTGCCTGACTATCATAAATTTTGTGTGGCAGCCTGGATCGGAGGGAAGTGTGGGGAAGGATGGACACAGGTATATTCATAGCCGAGCCCCTTTACACTTAACCTGAAATTACCAGAATTACTTCTCTCTTTCTCTCCTCTCTCTCTCTCTCTTTTTTTTTTTTTACAGATTAACTTACCTATTTTTCACTGAGCTCCATCTTCTTGCAGTGCAGGGAGTGTTTCCAGTTAGGGGGAGCTGGGGCAACTCAGTGCTCCAGCTTCTCCCTGGGGTGGTTTCCCTGGTTGGAGCAGGGCCCTAGAGCAGTGGCTCTGTAGTTGTGACACGGGAGCTTCAGTGCTCCAGGGCCTGTGAGATCTTCCGGGACCAGGAGTCAAATCCATGCCCCCTGCATGGGAAGGCAGATTCTTAACCACTAGACCAGCAGGGAAGAGCTGCTGGTTATATAGAATTATAACGGGCTATACTGCAATACAAATAAAAACTGTTTAAAGAAACAGGCAGGAAAACACAAATACTAGATGAATATAGGCTAAAATTTTGGATTTTCTAATAGAAGAAGACAACATTGGTTAAAATACTAAAATATGTATTTATCTGTTGCTTCACCTATACATGAACTGGGAATAAACCTCCAGTCTTATAGGATCTAATTTAAGATTAGATTTAGTGCTTCCAAAATGACTTGCTCACAGTTCATTCACATCCACAAAATGTTAAGTGGATTTCTTTTCTCTTGGAAAATTAAACATATCTTTTGGTTGAAAAGACTCAGGGAGGAAAGCAGGAAGCCACTGCTCATGGCCTGCCAGACAGCTTCTCCCTTTTATTCTAGAAATGGGAATGAAGCCAGGAGTCTAGCAGCTCAACCCCAGACATAATGCTGCCTCTTCAGCTGTGGGACCCACCTTCTCCACGTCATTAGACCTTCCTTCCCAGAACCTGCCCAGCCTGCACTTCTGACCCCTGCACTGTAGAAGGACAGGTGCGGGGCAGCAGCAGGAGGAAAGCAGGGGTCAGGGACTCACCTCTCAGGATCCTCAGGCTGCCATTTCCTCCTCCAGGAGATTTCCCATCCCAGGGATCAAACCCAGATCTCCCGCATTCCAGGCAGAGTCTTTACCGTCTGAGCCACCGAGGAAGCCCGGGCTTGGCTCTTAAATACTCCCATGAAATAAAATGACTCTACTTTCAGGTGGTGACTGATGTTTTAGTCGACAGTTTCCATCTAATCTCTGGAACTCAGGTGAGTGGGGACAAGACACTGTGGGTTGGGAAAAAGTCTTGGAAGAGCAGGTCAAATGACAATAAAATGAACAAACTAAAACATGGCAAATATGCTTTATTCGGTGATTTTACAGAAGAGTGTAGCCAGAAAGGTATCTTCTCAGGTGGCTCTGAGGAACTGTTCAAAAGTTATAAGGGGAGCCAGAGTACATAAGGTCATGGGCTGAATAAACATTCAGAAAGCATCAAAAGGTTACTGCGGATGATGGACATGATACATTTTAAATTAATGATTTTCATGCTTTTAACAATTGTTATTTATTTCTTTTTATAATCTTCTTTATTTGTTTGCTTATTTTGGCTATGCTGAGTCTTCCTTGCTGAGCGCAGCCTTTTCTGGTTGTGACGAGCAGGGGTACTCTTGCGTGGAAATGCGTTGACTTCTGCTTTTGGCGGCATCTCTCATCGCAGAGAGTGAGACCGGGGTGTGGATGTCAGTGGTCATGCCCCCCAGGCTCTAGTTGGGTGCTCAGTAGTCGTGGTGCTTGGGCTTAGTTGTTCCACAGTCTGTGGGGTCTTCCTGGACAGGGATCCAGCCTGTATCCCTGGCACTGACCAGGGGATTCTTAACCACAGGACTGCCAGGGAAGTTCTTTTCATGCTGTTCTCTGTGAAAAGAGGTAAGAGTCAGGGCTTATTGAAGTCATGTTTATGATATGCATCTTAACTCCCTCAGGTCACCATCCTGTTTTCCTCTCCTTGAATTCCCCTCGGGGCACACTGTTTGCGGGACTGCAGTGGATATCAGCCTTCTGCTGGAACATCCTTTGTTTACTGAAATGACAAGTGAAATATTTATCCCCAAGCAAAAGCCTAGGAGAAGACTGGAAGTAGAAATGAGTTGCTGTTCAGTTGTTCTGTCATGTCCATCTCATTGTGACTTCAAGGAATGCAGCATGCCAGGCTTCCCTGTCCTTCACCATCTCCCACAGTTTGCTCAATTTCATGTCCATTGAGTTGGTGATGGAATCCAACCATCTCATCCTTTGTCAACACCTTCTCCTCCTGCTGTCAATCTTTCCCAGGATCAGGTTGTTGTTTTTTTTTTTTTGCATAATGGTATATATTTAATGGTATTTATGATTAGTTATTATAATCTTAATTAATTTATTTATTTTAATTGGAGGCTAACTACAATATTGTAGTGGTGTTTGCCATACATTGACATGAATCAGCCATGTGTGTACAGGCATCACAGTCTTTTATGATGAGTCAGCTCTTCCAATCAGGTATCCAAAGTACTGGAGTTTCAGCTTCAGCATCAGTGCTTGCAATGAATATTCAGGGTTGATTTCCTTTATGATGCACAGGTTTGATCTCCTTGCAGTTCAAGGGACTCTCAAGAGTCTTCTCAAGCACCACAGTTTGAAAGCATCAGTTCTTCAGTGCTCAGCCTTCTTTATGATCCAACTTTCACATCCATATATGACTATTAGAAAAACCACTGCTTTGATAGACAAAAGCCTGCTCACACCTGTACTCTAAGAAGCTGACAGTCTCTGCAATGGCCCTGGACAGTATCACAAAGGTCCTCATATGGGGCAGCTGGACTGTATCCAGGAGGTGCAAGTCACCTGGATCTGGCATCTGTCCATCCTGGCCACATCTGCTCCTCTCCTGGGTCAGACAAGCAACGTGCAGAGACCCCATCTCTCCCATATTCACGGTCTGCCTGTGAGGAGCAGCAGCAGGAAGTTGTCCGATTTCCCCCTCGGTTTCTAAGCGGCACCATCTCCAGTCTCTCTATCTGGACTCTCCCTCCTTGTCTGAACCTGCCTGGACCAGACGCTCAGGTGAGGGTGCACTGCTGCCTGGGAAACAGTGAACACAGCACTGGCATGCCAAGCACACTGGGTCCTTTGTGGCTCTGTCCTGCGCTGTGGTATCACTTCACCTCGGAAACCAAGGGGGAGGAGCAGAGACAGCACACTGGAAATCCATGGATGGGGCGGTTTGGATCCAGTGAGGGCAGGCATGCGTTCTTCCTTAGGAAGGGAAAGCTATGTCAGATGACTAAGAAAATAGGTAAGTGAAGAGGGCACTAAAGAAGGGAAACCACCTTAGACGTGAGCAATTTGAAAGAAAAGGTCTGAGGAATTCCCTGGTGATCCAGTGGTTAGGACTCTTCTCTTTCGGGGCTGAAAGTCCAGGTTTGATCCCTGATGGGGAAAGTAATTTTCACAACCTGTGTGGTGTGGCCAGAAAATAAAAATGAAAACAGAAGGTTCAGGAGAGAGACAGAGAGAAAAGTTCTGTGCTTACCAGATTCTTGAACACAATGAATTTGTCTCAAATCACCAGTCCCTAAAAGAGTGCCTGTTGCTCCCGATAAGTTAGTTAATAATTGAGAAATGCATAATTCTGAGAGGATTGTAGGGGAGCAGGAGCCAGAGATCATACAAAGCTGCAGGGGGTTTCAGGAGATGCAGAGAGGTAGTGCCAGGCCAAAATGAGACGGGTCATGCTGGGTACTGACCTTCAGGAGGCGGTTAGTAGGACTTTGGCCCAATCACCTATCTGACAATTTTAGCTCAGCTGCCACCCTGAATTTTCAGACCTAATTGCTTACTTTCTCCCCAGATGCCCAAGGACCCCCTTGGCCCACCCAGCAGTAACTAACTGGCAGCTTAGAGTCAGACTTGCCCCATCTGTCCCAGAGCCCAAACACGCGTCAGCTCAAAGGCCTGGATCTGAGGGGGGTCACCACGATGGACTTTCATTCTGAGGTCCTCCATGTTCTTCTGGAACAAGTTGTAGCCACTCTCCAGGAACTGAACTTACAGCAGTGTGGGATTACAGAGTCCTAATGTGAGTCCATCCTGTCTGCCCTGAGCCACTGTTCAGGCTTTGGACCTTTAGTCTGTGTGGGAACATCCTCTCTGGCCATCCTGGAGAAGCTTCTGAGTCACATCACTGGGCTGAGCAACTTAAGTGATGAGTTTGATCCTGCCCCTCAGAAGAGCTGCAGCCTTCATGGAGCCCTCCACCTAGGGTGACTCATCTAGCTTCAAGATAAACTCATTGAGATTATGTAGGATTAAGACATCCAAGGTCCATCTGGCTTAGCTCCAGCCTGTGGCCTCACTGGGGCAATAAGACACTCAATCCCAAAGAGCCCTTTCTGTGCTACTGTTACACTCCTCCTAGCTGGAAGTGTCTGTCCAAGTTTACTTCTGGTCACCTGAAAACTAAAATCTAGGCAGTAGATGCATCAGGAATGGAAAACCAATCCTTGGTCAGACATCAGCTCAACGTGAACGGAAAGGAAAGATCGTTCTGTGGGGATGCTGGATTGCAAGGGGAAATGTAGATTCAGGGAAGTGTTGGAACTTTTGGATATGTATTTATACAATCAAATATGCACCTCAAGTTTTGGAGCTACATGTGGGTTTGAGACCCACATGTTGGAATTTTCCCTGGGTAGATGCTTCTAAAGCAATTGTCAGAAATAAAGAAACTCTTGTTGAAGACCAACTGCTGCCTTCCCTGATTTAGTACTCTCTTTTTCAGCTTATGCCTCAGCAATCTCCAGTTATTGATTTTTTTTTTTTAAAAAGCACTGTATTGTCTATGATCCAAAACTTTACCAATCCTGCACATTTTTTCTTCTGTTAAAAGCATCTCTTAACCCTTTGCTTATTTCTTCGGATTTCCTGTTCCTCACTGTCTCCCAGAGTTTGCCCAATTTCTTGTCCATTCCACTGGTTTTACCATCTAGCCATCTCATCCTCTAATGCCCTCTTTTCCTTCTTCCCTCAATATTTCCCAGCATCAAGGACTTTTCCAATGAGTCAGCTGTTCACATAAGATGACCAAAATACTGGAGCTTCAGCTCAGCATCAGTACTTCCAATGAACATTCAGGACTGATTGCTTCCCTAGTGGCTCAGTGGATAAAGCATCCGCCTGCAGTGCAGGAGACCTGGGTTTGATCGCTGGGTTGGGAAGATGCCCTGGAGAAGGAAATGGCAACCCAGTCCAGTACTCCTGCCTGGAAAACTCCATGAACTGAGGAGCCTGGTAGGCTACAGTCTATTGGATCGCAAAGAGTTGGACACGACTGAGCGACTTCAGTTTCAACTCAGTTTCCTTTAGGATTGATGGGTTTGATCTCCTTGCTGTCCAAGGGACTCTCAAGAGTCCTCCCCAGCACTACAACTTGAAAGAGTCAGTTCAGTGCTCAGCTTTTCTTATGGTCCAGCTCTCACATAACCATGCAATGGCTACTGGAAAAACCATAGCTTGACCATACAAAGTCGTGTAGGCAAAGCAGTGTCCCTGCTTTTTAATATGCTGACCCAGTTTGCCATAGCTTTCTGTCCAAGAAGCAAGCATCTATTCTTCAAACCTCAGAACTTTATTGTTTTTCTTGCTCACTCTCAGGAAAATGAAACAGATCTAGTAAAAGATATGGTAATTATCACAGAGATGGAAATTCATATCTGTGAGCATCATGATCAGCCTGCCGAGATGTCCAGGGGGTTATCATTAAGATGAAAGCACTGGTGATTGCAAAGTTCTGGGAATTTTTACTGTATTTCCACTCAACCTTCTGTATTTTATTGAATATTCTCTGTAATCAGATTCTTTGCCATGACCAGTGTTGAAAATAATCCTTTTAGAAAATCTAGAACAAACATACAATGAATTGGAGAAATGGAGACAGGGTTTAACCAGCTTTCATGAAGAAAGAAAGAGGAGCTCAGTTATTTAGACTTCATAGATGAAGAAGAATATACAGTATTTACTTTCTCTGACATAGTTCACTTAGCATAATGCCCTCAAAATTCATTCTGCTTTGTGGAATATGGTAGGATATCTTTCTTTTCATGCCATAGTAATACATATATACATGTTTGTGTATATATATATATATATATATATATATATATACACACACACACACACTTATGAGAAAGAAGTTCAGGAGAGATGCTGCTTCTATCTGTAGCATTAGAAAGTGTTTTTATTTGGGAAAAACTAAAAAAAGTATGGTAAAAAAAATGAAGTTTTCTTTCATAAGTAATATTCATGGACATATATATTGACCAGAAGAGTTATTTCTTCTATATGTTTATATTTGTGGTATTGACATTGGGCTACAATTGATTTTCCTCAAGTTGGCATTTTAATAAATAACAATATTTCACCAAAGACTGATGATAAGTTTTCCATGGACCGTGCATTTATAACCATTTACTGATTTGTCAGTCTCTGTGGTCAGTTATGAGACCACAGGGACACTGTTCCTTACCATTTATTGGACAATATCTAACTTGGTAGTTTGTTAAAAAAGAAAAATCAGTACACGTTGGTATTTACAATCCAGCAATTTTGCTCCTTTCAGATGACTTGAAACATTCTGTCCACGCAAACATATGCACATGGAAGCTTAAAGCAGCTTTATTCCTCATTGCCAAAGCTTGAAAGGAACCAAGCTGTCCTTTAGTAGCTGAAAGAACCAATCAACTGTGATATATACAGACAACAAAATGGTATTAAACCAAGAAAAGTCATGGAGGAAACCACAATGTCTATAACTAAGTGAAAGAACCAATCTGAGAAGCCTACATACAATGAGCCCAACTACATGACATTTTACAAAAGGTAGACTCAGAGAACAATGCAATAATCAGAATTTTCTCCAGGGGTAGAGGTGGAGGAGGGATAAACAGGCAGAGCAGACACTCTGTGTGATTGTACAATGTCCTTATATACTTGTTAGAAGTCATAGGACACACAACACCAAGAGGGAAGCGCCATATAAACACTCCACTTTGCATGATGATGATGATACATCAACGTGGACCCATCAGTTGTAACAAATATACCAGTAGAATGCAGAATGTTGACAGTTAGAGAGGCGATGCCTGTGGACAGAGAAGGATTTAGTGGAAACTCTCTGCACCATGTCCTCTATTTTACTTTGAACACAAAACTGCTCTTCAATGTAAAGTCTACCTTAAAGATAATTGCAATACAGTTCTGAAATCTTATTCTAAACATTTTGAAGAAACTGTTTTTTGAATTATCTTTGAAATCCATTTTAAAGATATTTTCTTTGGAGACTCCAAATCCACATGCATCCTTTCACTAAATTTTCTTTATAATTTTAAAAGACAGTATATATCTTCTATGTTTATATAATGTGTGTAGGTCACTCAGTCATGTCTGACTCTTTGCAACCCCATGGACTGTAGCCCGACAAGCTCCTCTGTCCATGGGATTCTCCAGACAAAAATACTGGAGTGGCTTGTCATTCCCTTCTCCAGAGGAACTTCCTGACTCAGGAATCAAATCCTGGTCTCCTGCATTGCAGGCAGATTCTTTACCATTTGAGTTACAGGGAAGTCCTTATGTTGATATAAGTCCCAGCACAAATGCATTCACATTACAGCAGATGTTTATGGGATGCTGAACCCCACAGCCCTGCTTGCAACATTAATTCATGTCCTGTCCACTGATGTACCAGTAGGTCACCTAGGAGTCCTGGGCTCATAATGTCTGTCCCCAGAGAGGAAGGAAATCTTTCCTATGACCAACTCCTGCCCCTTCCTGTGACAGCTACTAAAGCAGCTTGGGGGAATTCTGATTCATTCATGGCCTCATGTAAGTGCTGAGCCCTCCTTCTTTCCTTCCTGTTATAGGAATATAGAGTAAGCCTGAGGAATGAAGACTACTGGGGGAGTCTGCCAGCAAGGGAAAAGAAGGCAAGGACTCATTTATTGAGCTCATACTCTGTACCAGGTCCAGTGCCAAGGCCTTAACATGTTTCATCTTATTGATTTCCAGGATAAGGCTTCCCTGGTAGCACAGGCTGTAAAGAAGTTGTCTACAATGTGGGAGACCCGGGTTCGATCCTTAGGTGAGGAAGATCCCCTGGAGAAGGGAATAGCAACCCACTGCTGTATTTTTTCCTGGAGAATCCCATGGACCGAGGAGCCTGGAGGGCTACAGTTCATGGGATCACAGAGTCAGACCTGAATGAAATGACTTAGCACACAGCACACACAGATACTGTGCTTGCATGGTTACCTCCATTTTATGGAGAAGCAGATCCTCTTGCCTAAGATCCCCCAGCCCAACATCCACTCCATCCCCAGAGCCAACAATACCAGCTCTTGAATCTTCAGCAGAAGCCTTCATCTGGGTGCCCGTGGTTTACGGTCTCTCTGTTAGTTAAATTTATGTGACATTAAGAGTGAGTGATTCTGACAGGAGTTCCAGGAAAAGAGCAGCATTTAAACCCATCAAATGAGTGAAGAAATCCACCCTCACCTACACGGTTGGGTTTCGTCCGATTCCTGTGGGCCTGAATGGAACAAGGTACTGTTTTCTTTCCCTCATTCTCTTCTTGCACATGAACATAGCCACTTCTCCAGGACTTACCCGAGCAGTGCCCTGGTTCTCAGGCCTTTAGCCTCCCGCTTGGAGTTCCATCACAAGCTCCCCTCATTTTCAAACTTAAGCATTGGCCTGAGATATCAAAGTGGATTTGCTGGTCCTCTCCTTTAGAGAGAGCAGACCACGGGACAGAATAGAGAACTAGTGGGAATAGTGGGATTTCTGAGCATAGACAATCCTGTGTGTTTGCTTTCATCACTACTTGGAAATTCCTGAGGTGAAAACAGACAAACACAATAATGTATCATGAAGGGCACCAGATACAAATACAATGCAGGTTTCATTATTTGTGACCATTTATTTCCAATCACTGCCCAAGGGTAATGCCCCATGTGCATATAAGATTTCCTACTAGGAAATTAATTCATGTTTCTCATGCTATAAACCCATGTCTCTGAAGGTCCCCTCACCAACCAGAGTCAGCATTTCCCCTTGCAGTCCTGCACCCCCACAGTGTCATCTTTCCTTTCCATTCACGTTGAGCTGATATCTGAAACCATGGATTGGTTTTCCAGTCCTGATGCATGGACTCATTCAGGATGGACTCAAGTTGGGACTCTGTGATCACACCACCCTAAGTTTAGTTCCTGGAGGGTGGCTGCAACTTGTTCCAGAAGAACATAGAGGATCTCAGGACTAAAGTCCATCATGGTGACCCCACTCAGATCCAGGCCTTTGAGCTGACGCATGTTTGTGCTCTGGGACAGACAGGGCAAGTCTGACTCAGCTGCCAGTTAGTTACTGCTGGGTGGGCCAAGGGGTTCCTCGGGCATCTGGGGAGAAAGCAAGCAATTAGGTCTGAGAATTCAGGGTGGCAGCTGAGCTAAAGTTGTCAGATAGGGATTGGCCCAAAGACAAGGTCCTACTAACCGCCTCCTGAAGGTCAGTACCCAGCATGACTCGTCTCATTATGGCCTGGCACTACCTCTCTGCATCTCCTGAAACCCCCTGCAGCTTTGTATGATCTCTGGCTCCTGCTCCCCTACAATCCTCTCAGAATTATGCATTTCTTAATTATTAACTAACTTATCGAGAACAACAGGCACTCTTTTAGGGACTGGTGATTTGAGACAAATTCATTGTGTTCAAAAATCTGGTTAGCACAGAACTTTTCTCTCTGTCTCTCTCCTGAACCTTCTGTTTTCATTTTTCTTTTCTGGCCACACCACACAGGTTGTGAAAATTACTTTCCCCATCAGGGATCAAACCTGGACTTTCAGCCCTGAAAGAGAAGAGTCCTAACCACTGGATCACCAGGGAATTCCTCAGACCTTTTCTTTCAAATTGCTCACGTCTGAGGTGGTTTCCCTTCTTTAATGCCCTCTTCCCTTACCTATTTTCTTAGTCATCTGACATAGCTTTCCCTTCCTAAGGAAGAACGCATGCCTGCTCTCACTGGATCCAAACCGCCCCATCCAGAGATTTCCAGTGTGTTGTTTCTGCTCCTCCCCCTTGATTTCCGAGGTGAAGTGATACCACAGCTCAGGACAGAGCCACAAAGGACCCAGAGTGCTTGACATGCCAGTGCTGTGTTCACTGTTTCCCAGGCAGCAGTGCACCTTCACCTGAGCGTCTGGTCCAGGCAGGTTCAGACAAGGAGGGAGAGTCCAGACAGAGAGACTGGAGATGGTGCCGCTTAGAAACCGAGGGGGAAATCGGACAACTTCCTGCTGCTGCTCCTCACAGGCAGACCGTGAATATGGGAGAGATGGGGTCTCTGCACATTGCTTGTCTGACCCAGGAGAGGAGCAGATGTGGCCAGGATGGACAGATGCCAGATCCAGGTGACTTGCACCTCCTGGATACAGTCCAGCTGCCCTATATTCAGGGCCTTTGTGATACTGTCCAGGGCCATTGCAGAGACTGTCAGCTTCTTGCAGCACAGGTGTGTGCAGGCTTTTCTCTGCACCACCCATCTCGGGAGGTAGGGTAGGAAGTTATCCAGGGTCCTTTTCTTCAGGCAAAGGTCTATGTTTACTGTTAAGGGAGCCAAAGCCTGGTGTGTCCTTGAGCTCTGCTCCACCACTGGTGGCATTCCTGAGTATGAGCACCCTTGAGTGCTGGCACCAGACCACATGCTTCAGAAATTCTGGCCAGTATTCGGTGAATCTAGCACCTGCAGTTTGCATCTCCTATGACGAGCAGGAGATTGACAGGGATGCATTACCATCCACACAGACTGCAGCCACAGACTCAGAAATAGACCACAGACTGCCCCCTGTGTTTACCTCATGACTCTCTCATCACTTCCTACCTAGCTGGCTCCCCTCTGTGCCATTCTGTTCTCCAGCTCCCTTTCTCCCCCTCTCCTCTTCAGGTCTTCCCTTCTAGTAGGATTAAGCCTTATGGGAAGGGGATAGGGCATGTTCTCTCAAACCCCATTGCATCTCAGGCACACTTGCACATCAGGAAGGCATTTTCCACAGTGAGCCAAGGCCTCTGAGCCTCTCCATTGCCACCCTCAGAGCCCTCAGGTCCGTCCATGGGTCCCCTAGTTGGCCCACCCTAGAGGTCTCTTCCGGGATGCCCAGGACCCTATCAAGCTACCTGGATCTGGTTCCCCTAGAGTGAACCTTCTGGGCCAGCAGGACATCAAGTGCTTCCAGCACTGCTCATAAGGGCCCCACATGAGGCAGGGCAATCAGGACCCCAGAGACAGGCAGACAAAGGGACAGGCTTGCACCATGATCCCAAGGTCTTGATGTGTCTCCCATGGATTGCATCCATGAAGAGGGGTGGGAAGAGCTCCCTGGGCAGAAACTCCAGATAAGAATAGACCAAGGCATCGTCCCTGAGCAGGTGCATTCTCTCCAGGGCCAGGAGCCTATGGGGGTTCTGAACACTCATCCTGACTCTGCTTCAGGAGGAATCCCGTGGAAAATGCCAATGAGCATATCTTCCATGTCAGGCCAAGCAGGGGCACACCTAAGACAATCTCCCAACCCTTCAGATGAATCTACTCACGACTAAGGCACTGCTCTTGCAGGGGTGGACATGCCTCCATTAGGCCACAGGCCATTCAGGCCTCAATGGGCACAAAGCTATAGCTCTTTACCTACTGGATTCAGAATAAGCCTCTCACAAGTACCAATCCAGAGGAAAGGCAACCACCAGCCCATTCGGTTCCATAGAGTGCTTTGATTAATCCAAGTCCCACCTGGAAGCGGGTAGCAGGAAGACTGAAAACTCACTCCAGTCTTTATGAAGGGATGATGTCAGAGCATCATTTAGAGCCCTAAATCAATAAGAAGAGGAAGGTCATGTGGACCAGCACAGCCTCCATCCTCAGTTACCCCTGAGATGAATGCCATTTGTGTCAGAACTGTGTAGGTTAAATTCATGAAACAAAACTCCAAAAAGATATTTTAAATACATACTTTAAATGTCTTTAAATATATATTTTAAAATGATAGAAATTAAAGCACTAATTAAAATGTTTGAGTTCAGGCAAAACTACACTGAGAGGCAAAATTAAACCTGAAACGTGTTCATTGGAAAGAAGTGATTTTTTAATAACTCTCATTGCACTAGAGATACATGGCACCATCCAAGATTAGTTAACCACTAGTAAGAGAAGAGAATCCTTGTATGAGGGTGTAACTTACTGCTCTAATGTGCCTGGTGGGGTGCTCACACCTCAAACCCTGTGAGAAACCCCTCTGATGTCTCCAAAGCCAGGAAATTCTGCACCTCTTCTCCAGTGCTTGAGACTTTTATAAGTCTTTCTTTTTCTGTCATCCCTCTGCCCCACTGCTAACCCAACTGGAACAGTATATCTGATTAGATTACAGAGTGACCATTGACCCTGATTGGATCATCATACTTCTCTAGATTAGTTGATTGAATCATATACACATCACCAAACAGAGAGTGACGGGGTGGTCAGGTAATCAAGGACCTATTCACTGATTCACTTCACAAATATTGACTGTATTCTACTAATATGGACAGTTATATTCTTGTGGGTCAATCATGAAAGGGATTATTGATTCCTGCCCTTGGACAAGAAAGAACCAAAGTTGACAGAATCATTGTTGGGGGAATTTTGGTCAAGTCAAAATTAGCAAAATGTCCTTGAACTAAAACAGCTTCATGAAAGCAGTGGTATTGTCATCAAAGAAAACAAAATACACTCATTCCTGTTTGAGGTTTTCACTCAGGTATTACATAGACAACACGGGAGATTCTGAGCCTATTCCAGCAGCAAGGGAAGAGCTTTGGGGGATGTGGTTGGTTTTCTAGGCCTAAGCCAAGTCTTCTCTGAAGGTGGACAAGTCAAAACCTCAGTGGGCGTAAGAGTGGTTCTGGACAATTTGGAGCTGAGCATTCCTAAAGGGACATCATGAATGATCCCAACAATGGAAACTAAAGGTTTCTTTTTAATTTTTATATTTTGACAAACAGGGAAATTTAAATACGCTACTCTGGGTGATATTAAGGTAGTAAAAGAGGGCTTCCCTGTGGTTCAGTCATAAAAAGTCTGACTGCTAATGCAGGAGACATGGGTCTGACCCCTGGTCTGGGAAGATCCCACATGACATGAGGCATATAAGCCCGCTTGCCACAACTGTCGAGTCTGTGCTCTAAATCCTGGGAGCCGAAACTACGGGAAGTCAAGCGCTCTAGAGTTTTCTCTGCAACAAGAGAAGCCACCTCCGTGAGAAGCCTGCACACCACGACGAGAGAGCAGCACCCTGCCCCAGCTAGAGAAAAGCAGGACCAACAGTGAAGAGCCAAGGCCACAAAAAGAAATGCAATAAATTTCAAGAAAAAAGACAGGAGAAGAGAGAGGCTCAGGGGAGACACTGTCACCTTAGAGGCTCAAGAGAGTTGAGATCAGCACAGCACAGTGAGGGTGGGCACTGTGGGCTCTTTGGGAACTTGGAATCAGAGAAGAAATAAGCCTGCTTCAGTCCCAAATAACCCTGTCATCCAGAGGATTTCTTTAATCCAGATGGCTATTTCCCCAGCCATTTTTCAGGGGTCTTAGAAGTCAAAAAAATCACAATTTCACTGGCCCCTTTTCTACTGTATTTAGATGATTACTGTTTCTTCAGACCTAGCTAAATCCACAGATTCTGATCAAGGTGACCATTAGGCCCAGAAATAAAATTCTGCTATTTCTCTTCATAAACACCAACATCTTTTCTGCACTTAATACTGAAGCTCTTATTGGTGTTAGCATACTGCCACGTTCAGGGATGACTCCCACTTTGGGACACATCATACCAGGATTTCTTTGAAGTTGAATGTCACATGCAAAGGAAGACCCTTTCTTTATGTATAAGAATTTTCCATGCCTCTCACCTGCCCCAGTTATTTGATGCCTGAACAATTCTTATACATCTCTGCCCACCAAGGTGAAGACTCCCTGAAGGGTGTTCTCTGTCTTAGTCACTTTGGGGAAGACCGCTTTCACCACATTTCTCTCATGTATATACATGACCTTTACATAAAATAGCATTAAAGTGGATTCTACTCAAGTGACATTTTATTTTATTTTTTAAATTAACCAATACAATATTGTAAAGTAATCAAGTGACATTTTAAGCATAAACATGATGAAAAAGAATATATATGTGTGTAACTGAGTCCCTTTGCCCTACAGTTAAGATGAGACACAATAATTTAACTAAAATTATTTTCAGTTGTGTTTATTTTTAATTGTATGTTTAAGTAAAAACACAATGTTTTAACTATACTTCAGTAAAAACTTTTTTTAAAAAAAAAAACAAAACCTGGGACTTCTGTGGCAGTCCAGAGTTTAGGAATCTACTTTACAATGCAAGGGATGCAATTTCAATCCCTGGCCCAGGAATATGTCTCATGCCACAGGGCAACTAAGCCCATGAGCAGTAACCACTGAGCCCATGTGTAGCAAGAAATTAAGCCTGTGCTCCAAAACAAGAGACGCCACCACAAGGAGAAGCCTGAGCACTGCGATGAAGAGCAGCCATGTGCACCACAGCAGGAGAAAGCCTGCAGCAAGGAAGACCTAGCACAGCCAAAACAAAAACAATCAGTCAATCAGAAAAATAGTGTGTAAAGAAAGCCCATGGGCTGATATGGAGCTCTGCCACAGTGGCCAGATTTCAAGTTGGTCATTCTCGGGTATGCGGGAATCTTGGGGATAATCAGAAGGACTTTTTCTGCCTGAGCTGTCATCATTTGTGCCAAAGAAAATCAGAGACAGACACGGAGTTACGTGTTGAAGACAAATTTTATTCAGCATTATGACAACAGATGGCCAAATGGGCTTCTTTTGACATTCCAAATTTGATAGTTGTGCACACAGTTAGGAAAAGCCAGCATGATAAAATATTTTTTCAGAATTCTCACCTTACAGATATAAAAGCCCTTTTGGAGTAACTTGCATTTATTTCCCTGTTTCTTTGAGATGTAATTGTTCTACTTGATCTTAGGTGCTTATGACTTTGTAAAAAAAGATGAAGGATTTATCTTTTTCTTTCTAGTTTATTCCTCCAGAATTTGGTTTCTCCAGCTCCCCTGTGGACTTGATGAATTACTGCCACCATTTGACAATTTATTTTCACTAATCATTATTTACTTTGTTCTAACTTGTTTTCAAATTGTTTATGTCTTGTGCCTCTCTTCACTTTATTATGAATTTATAAATGTAACGAGCTATATACCTTATAGCCTATCTACTTTATAAAATTAGTGTTTTCTGCACTGCGGCTGCTAAGTCACTTCAGTCGTGTCTGACTCTGTGTGACCCCATAGACAGCAGCCCACCAGGCTCCTCTGTCCATGAGATTTTCCAGGCAAGAGTACTGGAGTGGGTTGCCATTGCCTTCTCTGTCTTCTGCACTACACAATGGGAACCCAGGCTTCTAACATAGCTAAATATCTTGAGGCCATCAATCATATCTAAAACCACATAGAGAATATCAGTAACAGTATATATCTAGATATGAGAAGGGGGAACAAGGGAAAATATTTCCTGCATCATTACAGACTAGTAACACAGGAGACCCAGAGAATCTTAAGAAATATTTTACAATGAATCTGCAGCTGATTGAAGGAGAGAGTAGGGAGCTGAGGATAGAAATGGCCAACTATAAGTTATATGGTGTATATTACAGACACTTTGTTACACATCTTGGTATGCTGATGTCAGAACGTGCTCTACTAGTCTTCCTCGATAGGGAAGACCAATAGTAGGTATGGGAAGAGAATGAAACTGTTATTGACATGACCTAGACTTCAAAAGACATACTTCTGAAATGTGGTATAAATTTAACAAAACCATGTTTCATGCCTGTATGATTTTTGTATTTTTCTCATAGGAATATGCATGTAAGTATCTACTCTTGACAGGGATGTGCTGTTGAGGACCTCTGAGTGTGTTTCCTTTGCTGGTTGTATTAAACCACAGAACTAAGTAAGGAAACCAGGAAGATAAAAGATAACTAGGGAATGATGGAGTTTCAGATCATAGGCAACAGAATGCTTCCACCCCACCAGTAACTGGAGGTCCGTGAGATGTAAATACAGAGAGCAGAATAATATCATGGATGGCCTTTATCATTTACATTGAAGGTCTCTTTATTTCTGATCATTTCTATACGTGTGCATACAGAAATAACTGGAACATGTGTGTCTCAGACTGAATCTGACAGAAATTCAGTTTCATATTTGACTCTATAAACACATCTCTAAAAAAGTCACATCAATTTCATGAGTCAACATGCCCTTTTGGAATCCTGCACCCCTGCTGCATCACATTTTCTCAATCACACTGAACTAATATCAGAAACCAGGGCTGTGTTTTCCCTTCATAATGGATGTATGTCCTAGATTTAGGTTTTCAAGTGTCCAGAAGAAAGCTTCTGATAGAAGCAACCGGCTAGGCAGGGTATTTCAGAATTATGTGTCGGGACTCAGGTGACCACACATGTCATCACCACAGTGAGGACAGGGGCTGGGGCTAACCCAAATCTTCCTGGGACGTTCCAAGTCTGTAAGGATCACCCTCAGCTCAGCCTTAATCTGAGCAAGTCTCTCCAAGTGAAGGACCCCCAGAGAGCTGTAACTCTCCCGAGGTGCCGGATAAAGCTCTAGACTTAAATCAGAGAGCCTGTCAGTATGACGCAGGAGACTCTCCAGGACAGCCATGGAGAAGAGGTTTCCGCACATGGTGAGGACCCTGAGCTGGGAGCAGCGGCTCAGGGCTGGCAGAAAGGCTGTGAGGTGGACATCCGTGATCCCACACAGGTTTAAGTCCAGCTCTTCCAGAGTGCTTGCAACTTTCTCCAGTAGAACTTGAAGGAGCTCAGGACTAAAGTTGGTCAGGGTAACACCACTAAGATTTAGGCCCTTCAGCTGACAGATTTTTGGACACCAGGACAGATGGGTCAGGTCTGATTCTGTAAGCAGGCAGTTGGTGATTGAGATGTTGTCCAAGGGGGTCTTCAGGCACCTGGGGGGGTGGTGTGGTGAGAAACAAGCAATTAGATGAGGGAAACCAAAGTGGCAGGTGAGTTCCAGAGAAGTCAATGATTGGCACAAAGCTGATAAAAGTTCAATATCCAGAATGCCGTCTCATTTTAGGCTGAGTCCTGCCATTCTCTTAGTGTGACTGGATCACGTTCACATGATCTTGAAAGCCTTCTTTCCTCATCTGTCAAGCAGAGTACAGTACACTCTACTTCCTTAGCAGGACGAGTGGAGATAATGGAATGCAACAGAACATGATCAGAGGAGAGCGTGACACAAAGTGTCCATCAGGGTGGACATCGCTGAGTGTTAGTTCTGGGAGATGAGATAAAAAATGCTTTTCATTTAGACTGCCACTCTGTGGGTGAGCTGCCGGTGCATACACCACTGGCTCTTGAAATACATGTAGAAACAAAAGACCCCACATCACGCCCTAGGGCCGCCAGTCTTTAGAGACTCCCAGCCCTATGACATCTACAATCTTTCCATCACTTTTTATATTCTTTTGGCTCTGCTTCATTACCATCATCTCCAGAACCATGCATGCATTTCTTGTGTATTAATTACCTTATATGCAACAAAAGGCCACCTGTTACTGACTTGGACTTTAAAACAGGTTCCTTGTGGTCACAGGTTAGTGACCACGGAGTTTCTTTTCACAATGCTCAGACTGATGTGGTTTTACCTCTTCAATGCCCCCTTCACTTACCTATTACATAAATCTTCAGAACAGAGAAATCTCTCCCCAAAGAAGAAATCATACACACACACACCTGCACTAGATCTATGCCCCCTAACCTGTGGGTTCCCAGCATGGTGTCCCTTTCCAGAGCTTCTGTAACAGGTTCCCCCCACCTGGATTGCCGTGCTTCTGTAACACTGTGTTTCACAGTGGATCAGCAGATGAGACACTGCCCTTGATATCCTACCATTGTGCCCACTGTTAGTCAGCCGCTGGCAGAGCCTCACCTGAGCATCTGGTCCAGACGGCCTTCAAGGAAGGACGGAGCTTCCATGTGGAGGTCCCGGAGGTTCCGCAGCTGGAGGATCTGAGAGGTCAATTGCAGAAGATCCTGATTGTCCTGCTCCTCAACAGCAGACCCATGAATGCGGGAGAGAATGAGACTCTGAACATTGCTCATCTGACCCAGGAGAGGAGCAAACTGGGCCAAGGTGGAGAGCTTCTGGGTGAAACTCAGTTTCACCTTTTGTACACAGTCCAGCTTCACCATCCTGAGAACTTTCTTCATATTTTCCTTGGGCATTGAAATAATCTTCATCTTCTTACAGCACAGGTGTATGGAGGCTTTTCTCTGCTCCACCCACCTGAAGAGGTAGGTGAGGAATTTCTCCAGGGGCTTTTTCATAAGACAAAGTTCTATGTACACTTCTAAGGGAGTTAAGGGGTGCCTTATCCTGGACATGTCCTCAGACAATGGGGCCAGCAGTGAGCTTGAGGGCATGTGGTCCTTGGCTCCAGACCACATGTTCCAGAAGTCCTGGTCAGTGTTCCTTAAGTCCAGCACCCGCAGCTTGCACCTCCTGTGGGGAAACAGCACATGGATGGGGTGAGATTCTTCAAAATCCACACTGAATGAATGCACAGCCTCAGAGTTTAGGCAACATTCCATCTCCCTGTCTGTGCTCTTATTTCACATTCTGGCTCTCACCTGCTATTGTTTCTTTCCTTTCTCACTCCCTCTCTCCCAGTTCTTTTTCCTCTTCCATCCTTCCTATTATGTTTTTGTAAGGGATTTCCCAAAGTGATCTCAGCAATTCTCAAGGCCTCTGAGCTTTTTCAGAAGCCTCTGGTCCACTGCTTGGTCAACCACTCTGCCTTCCACCAGGTATCTCTTCCAGGACATCCAAGACCCTGCCAGGCTCCCTGGATCTGACTCACCTGGGGCGAACTTTCTGTGCAAGCAGGACATCAAGGCCATCCAGCACTGCTTGTAAGGTTCCTTGGTGAGGCTTTTGTATCAGGCCCCCCAGAGGCAGGCGGGCAAAGGGCCAGGCCGGCACCATGGCCTTCAGGGTCTCCCTGCGTCGGCCAAAGATGGCAGCCATGAAGAGTGGTGGGTAGAGCTCTCTGGGCAGATACTCCAAAGTGGAGATGGCTGAGGGCTCGTCTCTCAGCAGGCCAATTGCTGCCAAGATCACAAGTTTAGGAGGGTTGTGAACACTCATCCTGACTCTTCTCTGAATGGAGTCCTGGGAAACTGCAAGGAGACAAGGCATCCATCTCAGAACAATCATAATCATCAGGGTAGTCTCTCTCCCCACACTTCAGAGAAATCAAATCAGGACCACAGCCATTGCTCTGGCAATGATGAACCAAAATGGAAGAATTCAGTGTGTCTGCATTCTAATCTGGGTTTGTGGCCCTAAAGCCAGGGCTCTCCCCATCCTGCCACTACAGCAAGAATCTAAGTTCCAGGAAGGAAGAAAGCCAACCAGTGGTTCATCTGTTTCCATCCACTGCTTTCCTTAATGCATTTCCCTCTTGTATATCTGCACCAGGAGACTGAAAAAGCTGACTCCCTTTGTTTTTCTGGTGAAAAAAAATAAACTATTGCTTAAAGCCCAAACTATGGGGACAGGAGTTCATGTATAACACAGCTTCCATCCTCAGTTCCCAAAGTCAACTTAGCTGGGAAAGATTAAGGAGATACTTGTAAAGGGAATGCCATTTGTGTACAGAGTAAAAACCTTAAATGTCAAGAAATAGCATGTCAAACAGATGTCTTTAAAAAGAAAAACTGCTGGTTAAGACTTTTAAATAAAATAAACCAAAGCACAAATCAAAATGTTTAGGATGGAAGCAATAATATGCTTTGAGGCAAAAAGATAGATTTAAATTTAACCAAAAGAAGAGAAACAGGAAAACTCTCCATGCCATGTCAAACTGCATCCTACATTCACTGCATGCTGGACATTGGCAGAACACCCCTCACAGAGGTTAACTCACCAGGTCTGATGTGGTCTGGGTGGAGGGTGCTGCTCAGACTTGGTGGAGAACACAAGAAGTGACTCCAGAGTGAGAAGCTTCTGCATCTATTCTTTGGTGTTTGGGCATTTTATGGAACTTTTTAACCACATCTGCCCTTTCAACTGCTAACTTCCAATCAGTAAGCGTTACCTGATTGGATTTCAGAGCCCCCTCTGGTTCGTGGTGATTGGGTTCCTGCCAGTCTCCAGATCAGTTGATTGAGTCAGATCACCATTCAAGAGAAAAAGAAAGAATTGGGGGAGGGGGGATCTAAGACTTATTCAGTGATTCACTCCACAAAATTGGTTGAGTTTTGTTATTACAGCCAGTGAAATAAAGAGATGATTACTCCTTGGAAGAAAAGTTATGACCAACCTAGACAGCATATTAAAAAGCAGAGACATTACTTTGACAACAAAGGTCCATCAAGTCAAGACTATGGTTTTTCCAGTAGTCATGTATGGATGTGAGATTTGGACTATAAAGAAATCTGAGCACCAAAGAATTGATGCTTTTGAACTGTGGTGTTGGAGAAGACTCTTGAGAGTCCCTTGGACTGCAAGAAGAACCAACCAGTCCATCCTAAAGGAAATCAGTCCTGAATGCTCATTGGCCAATAGTTTGGCCACCCGATGCAAAGAGCTGACTCATTGGAAAAGATCCTGATGCTGGGAAAGATGGAAAGCTGGAGAAGAAGGGGTTGGACAACAGAGGATGAGAAGGTTGGATGGCATCACCGACTCAATGGACATGAGTTTGAGTAAGCTCCGGGAATTGGTAATGGACACGGAGGTCTGGCGAGCTGCAGTCCGTGGGGTCGCAAAGAGTCGGACATGAGTGAGTGACTTAACTGAACTGAATATGGAGAGTTGTATCCCTGGGTAGAAGAAAGGGAAGGGATGATGGGTTCCTGTTGCTCAGACTCTCAGTCATGTCCAACTCTTTGTGACCCCATGGACTGCAGAATGCCAGGCTTCCCTGTCCTTCACATTTCATGGAGTCCATTGAGTCAGTGATACCTTATAATCATCTCATCCTCTGTCATCTTCTCCCGCCTTAAATTTTTCCCTGTGTCAGGATATTTCCAATGAGTCAGCTCTTCGCATTAGGTGGCCGATGTATTGGAGCTTCAGCTTCAGTATCAGTCCTTCCAGTGAATATTCAGGGTTGATTTCTTTTAGGATTGACTGGCCTCATCTTTCAGTCCAAGGGAATCTTAAGAGTCTTCTCCAATACCACAGTTCAAAGGCATAAATTCTTTGTTGCTCAGTGTTTTTTATTATCCAGCTCTCAAATCCGTATGTGAGTACTGGAAAAGCCATAGCTTTGACAGATGGACCTTTGTCAGTAAAGTAATCTCTCTGCTATCAATATACTGTCTAGGTTTGCCATTGCTTTTCTTCCAAGGGGCAAACATCTTTTAAATTCATGGTTGCAGTCCCATTCCACAGTGATTTTGGAGAATGGAAAATAAAATCTGTCACTTTTTCCATTTTTCCCCATCTATTTGCCATGAAGTGATGAGATTGGATGCCATGATCTTTGTTTTTTGAATACTGAGTTCTAAGCCAGCTTTTTTCACACTCCTCTTTTACTTTCATCAAGAGGCTCTTTAGTTCCTCTTCACTATCTGCCATTAGGGTGGTGTCATCAGCATATATGAGCTGATTGATATTTCTCCCAGCAATCTTGATTACAGTTTGTGCTTCATCCAGCCTGGCATTTCACATGATAAAAAGATGCTTACTCCTTGGAAGAAAAGTTATGACCAACCTAGATAGCATATTCAAAAGCAGAGACATTACTTTGCTGACTAGGGTCCGTCTAGACTAAGGTCGTCTGTTGGTATGGTAAATCAACAGCTGACATCACACTCAGTGGTGAAAAACTTAGGGCGTCCCTGGTGATCCAGTGGTTAGAAATCTGACTTACTGTACAGGGAACAGCAGTTCGATCCCTGTTCCAGGAAGATCCCACATGCTTCAATAGCAACTAAGCCTGTGTGCCACAAGTACTGAGGCCATGTGCTACAACTACTGAAGCCCGTGAACCTAGAGCCCATGGTCCCCAGCAAGAGAAGCCACTGTCACTGAGACGCCTGCACACAGCAACGAGAGAGTAGCCCCTGCTCCCCACAACCAGGGAATGAATGCCTGTGTAGAGCAACAAAGACCCCCACAGCCAATAAATGAATAAACCTTTAAAATAAAAAGCTGAAAGCATTGCCTCCAAAATCAGGAATAAGGCAAGGAGGTCCATGCAAACCTTATTAAAGACAAAGTCAGAGCAGGGTCTCCTTGCTCTCATGTTCCCTACTACCCTTTTGTTAAGTGCTGCACTGGTAAGAATTTATCAGAAATTTAACAAGTAGATTACAAAGTTATATTTTATCACTGTCACTCTCAGACAAACCTGCATTTGTGCAGACAAATGCACTCTCAGACAAATGCACTCTCAGACAAATATGCATTTGTGTCACTCCAGAGACAATAGGCCTTGAGGGAGCTTAGTGGGCTTCACAGTGGTGAAGAATCTGCTTGCAATGCAGGAGCTGCAAGAGACAGACTTTCAATCCCTGGGTTGGGAAAATTCCCTGGAGGAGGACATGGCAACCCATTCCAGTATTGTTGCCTGGAGAATCCCATGGACAGAGGAGCCTGGCAGGCTACATCCATGGGGTCACAAAAAGTTGGACACGACTAAAGTGCTTAGCAGCAGCAGCAGCAGGAGCTATAGGAAATTCACCTGACTACATTCTCTTCCACATTCACAATGGAATGCATCCTAAAGCTTATCATAGGGTCCTCCACATTCCCCTACAATGTAATTTCATCCTTGCTAACAAGAAATGTTATTGAAGGGAATTGAAACTGACAAGCCTCCTTGGTTTAGGAAACTAGATTAAGCATTCATTGATTAGCAAATGAAACTCAATGCAGCACTTCAAAGTAAACCATTCTTACAACTAATGACAGTAGTCCAGACATTAAGTCCCCCAATATATACAATGTAACATGTGAGGCAATCAAAGCATGAGCTATTTTATGAGCAACAAAACAGAAAATTTTTTCCTATGTTAGAAATCAGGTTTGGTCAATTTCCACGTTTCCACTGAGATGAGGGACAGAGAGAAGGATACAGGCCCACTCAACAGACACTAGGCATTCATGGAGAAACCATAAAAGGAGTGCATGACTAATAGACTGAGGTTTCCTCAAGTCTTCTATATTTACATATATTTGAAGTAAATTACAAATACACGTAATGTTTCAAAAGTGTTTGAATTTTGTTTTCAGAGTGACTGAATTGACTCCTGGGTGTATTTTAGTCACTGGAAGAAGGTAGGTAATTTTTTTAAAGAATAGTTCAAACTTTGATAATGTATCTGATTTTTAAAAACTTGCTCTGGGACTTCCCTGGTGGTCCTGTGGCTAAGGCTCCAGCTCCCAGTGCAGGGGACCCAGGTTCCATCCCTGGTCAAGAAACTAGATCCCACATGTGGTAACAGAAGGTCACTCAGCCACAGTGAAGATCAAATATCCCCTGTGCTGCAGCTAAGACCTGGCACAGCCAAATAAATAAAACATTGAAAAATAGCTCTAATTTCAGATGGCTGGTTTCTTTTCTTTTTTTCTTTTTAACAGCCTCATCAGTAACTTTTTTTAATATAAATTTATTTATTTTAATTGGAGGTTAGTTACTTTACAATATTGTATTGTTTTTGCCACACATCAACATGAATCCGCCACAGGTATACACATGTTCCAAAATACATATATCATGAACTGGGTGAAGTCTGACTTATGTCAATCTCTTCATAGTTTATTTAAGGACTCACCTAAAAACATTTATATTTATATCAGAAAACTTCTTTTGTGTCCTTTGTATTTCATACTGTGGAAACTGCAGATGGTACTTTGCTATCACGAGGACACTTATTGGGGTATAATCTCTACCTATTACATTTTTGAAGGTCAAAAGAATTGATAGAAATCCATCTGTGAATAATTTGGAAGCTTCAGAAAACGTGTTCCGATTAACAGTGTTCATGCATCCCTTGCCTTAAAGTTGTTATGAGATTGAGAGCATTACAGTTTTTCTGCCAAAGCCCATTTCAGTTACTCTTATCGTTTATTCCTAATTTTAGAAACAATAAATGTTTTTATACAATGTGTAATAAATGTAGCTCTAATGAAGTGAAAGTGAAAGTGTTAGTCCTTCAGTCCTGTTTGACTCTTTTCGACCCCCTGGACTGTATGTAGTCCGCCAGGCTCCTCTGTCCATGGAATTGTCCAGGCAAGAATACTGGAGTGGATTTCCATTCCCTTCTCCAGGGATCTTCACGATCCAGGGCTCAAACCTGGGTCTCCTGCATTGCAGGCAGACTCTTCATCATCTGAGCCACTGGGGAAGCCCATACAGTGAATTAAAAAGCAGCAATGACAGATTTAAGTTCAAGAGTGAAATAAACTGAGTAAACAACATATTGATGGTCACTCATAGAACTAAATATTCTGTCTCTATAATCACAGTAACAACCTGGTTGCTCTCCCTTTGCTCATCCTATGTCAGATATATGTGTGTGTGTGTGTGTGTGTGTGTGTGTGTGTGTGTATCTGGTTTTGCATTTTCAGGAAATTACAGGTGGCAAACATCAAACTTGGTGTTTATAATCTGACTATAGAGGCAACAAAAGAGTCTGAAATGCAGTACTTGGATGCAGTCTCAGCAACGACAGAATGATCTGTTCATTTCCAAGGCAAACCATTCAGTATCACAGTAATCCAAGTCTATGCCTCAACCAGTAATGCTGCAGAAAATGAAGTTGAATGGTTCTATGAAGACTTACAAGACCTTCTAGAACTAACACCCCCAAAAAGATGTCTTTTTCATTATAGGAGACTGGAATGCAAAAATAGGAAATCAAGGCATACTTGGAGTAACAGGCAAATTTGCCCTTGGAGTACAGAATGAAGCAAGGCAAACACTAATAGAGTTTTGCCAAGACAGCACACTGGTCATAGAACACCCTCTTTCAACACAGGAGAAGATTCTATGTATCAATCACCAGATGGTCAATACCGAAATCAGACTGATATATTCTTTGCAGCCAATGACGGAGAAGCTTTATATAGTCAGCTAAAACAAGACCTGGAGCTGACCGTGGCTCAGACCATGAACTCCTTATTGCCAAATTCACAGTTAAATTGAAGAAAGTAGGGAAAACCACTAGACATTCAGGTATGACCTAAATCAAATCCCTCATGATTATACAGTGGAAGTGACAAATAGATTCAGGAGATTAGATCTGATAGAGAGAATGCCTGAAGAACTATGAACAGAGATTCATGACATTGTACAGGAAACAGTGATCAACACCATCTTCAAGAAAAAGAAACGCAAAAAGGTATATGGTTGTCTGAAGAGGCTTTATAATTAACGGTGAAAAGAAGAATACCTAAAGGCAAAGGAGAGAGGAAAAGATATACCCATGTGAATGTAGAGTTCCAAAGGATAGCAAGGAGATATAAGAAAGCCTTCCTCAGTGATCGATGCAAAGAAATAGAGGAAAACAATTTAATGGGAAAGACTAGAGATCTCTTCAAGAAAATTAGAGATATCAAGGAAACACTTCATGCAAAGATGGGCTCAATAAAGGACAGAAATTGTATGGACCTAACAGAAGCAGAAGATATTAAGAAGAGGATGCAAGAATACACAGAACTATACAACAAAGATCTTCATGACCCAGATAACCACGGTGCTGTGATCACTCACTTAGAGCCAGACATCGTGGAATGCAAAGTCAAGTGGGCCTTAGGAAGCATCACTACGAACAAACAAAGTTAGTGGAGGTGATGGACTTCCATTTGAGCTATTTAAATCCTGAAAGATGATGCTGTGAAAGTGCTACACTCTATATGCCAGCAAATTTGGAAAACTCAGCAGTGGCCACAGGACTGGAAAAGGTCAATTTTCATTCCAGTCTCGAAGATAGGCAATGTCAAAGAATGCTCAAACTATTGCACAACCGCACTCATCTCACACGCTAGTAAATTAATGCTCAAAATTCTTTAAGCCAGGCTTCAACAGTACATGAACCCTGAACTTCCAGATGTTCAACCTGAATTTAGAAAAGCCAGAGAAACCAGAGATCAAATTACCAACATCTGCTAGATCATTGAAAGAACAAGACAGTTCCAGAAAAACATCTATTTCTGCTTTTATTGATGGCACCAAAGCCTTTGACTGTGTGGATCACAAAAAACTGTGGAAAATTCTTCAAGAGATGGGAATACCAAACCACCTGACCTGTCTCCTGAGAAATCTGCATGCAGGTCAAGAAGCAACAGTTAGAACAGGACATGAAACAAAAGACTGTTTCCAAATCCAGAAAGGCATAAGTCAAGGCTGTATATTATCACCCTGCTTATCTAACTTAAACTCAGAGTACATCATGAGAAATGCTAGACTGGATGAAGCACAAGCTTGAATTAAGACTGTTGGGAGAAATATAAATAACCTCATATATGCAGATTTCACTACTTATTGCAGAAAGGGAAGAAATAAAGAGCATCTTGTTGAAAGTGAAGGAAGAGAGTGAAAAAGTTGGCTTAAAACTCAACATTCAGAAAACTAAGATGATGGCATCTGGTCCCATAACTTCGTGGCAAATAGATGGGGAAACAATGAAAACAGTGATAGACTATTTGGGGGGTGGTCCAAAATCATTGAAGATAGGGACTGCATCCATGGAATTAAGAGATGCTTGCTCCTTGGAAGAAAAGTTATGACCAACCTAGACAGCATTTTACAAAATAATTAGCCTCCAATTAAAATAAATATATTTTAATTAAAAAAATAATAATTTTTTTTAAAAAAGCAGAGACATTGCTTTGCTGACTAAGATCCATCTAGTCAAAGCTATGGTTTTTCCAGTAGTCATGAATGGATGTGAGAGTTGGACTATAAAGAAAGCTGAGAACTGAAGAATTGATGCTTTTGAACTCTGGTGTTGGAGAAGACTCTTGAGAGTCCCTTGGACTGCAAGGAGATCCAACCAGTCCATCCTAGAGGAAATCAGTCATGAATATTTATTGTCAGGACTGAAGCTAAGGCTGAAACTCCAATACTTTGCAACCTGATGCAATGAACTCACTCATTTGAAAAGACCCTGATGCTGGGAAAACCTGACGGCAGAAGGATATGGGAACGACAGAATGAGATGGTTGGGTGGCATCACCGGCTCAATGGACATGAGTTTGAGTAAACTCTGGGAGTTGGTGATGGACAGGGAAGCTTGGCATGCTGCAGTCCATGGGATCGCAAAGAGTCAGAGACGACTGAGTGACTGAACTGAACTCATGGAGGTAGAAAATATGTTAACAAATTCAGGAATTTAAGCACCACCTTCATATTCAAAAAAGAAAAAAAAATACAACAAAAATGAAAGAAGGGTTGTTCCCAAGAAGCTCTAATGAAATGTAGTCCTGATCACCAAAAAGCTGACTCTTACCTATGAAGTTGTTCAGCATGTGTTGGAATCCAGAGACAGGCCAAGAAGGGAGCTCTGGGTTCATGGGCTGAGGCTCCTGGATTTCTGCAAGTCAGTTCTGTAACAAAGGACATGGGTTCGATGTCAAGACCAATGGCTAATCACGTGAACATTGTGAAACAGCAGAGTTCACTACAGGATCCAATATGTTCTCAGGATTCTCCTACTTTTGGTGATTTGCATATACAATATATTCTACTCATTTGAGAACATAAAGAGAAATTATATCAAATTTCATTTTTCCCATTTTTCTCAGACAATATTCCAAATTTGCACTCACTAAACTTCATTCCTTTCCTCAATACCATTAATTCAAAAACCCTGGGCATTTTACAGAGAGCAAAAAATTCAGGCTAAGCCTTTGAGACTTCACTCACAAAGTAGTCATCAAGGATGCATTCCGTGTCTAAATAGAAGTGCTCACTGACCAGACATGTTTACTCTTGTCAGTCTAGCAAAGTGAGCCAGCTCCAACCTGGCTGCCCTGGTCCTGGATGTCTCACTTCCCAGTGGGCAGCAGAAAGCCACTCCCTGTGAGGTCCTGCCTGCAGGGGGCTTGCTTTGATGGAACTGGCTGAATCACTGCTACTCAGTATTAACAAAATCACATGGTAGGTACTCTTTTCATGATAGGGACTATGCCTCTTTCATGCCTTTTTCACCTTTCAATTCACTAGGATAAGTGCTTCCTCTGTGATGTCTTAGAAAAATCCCTCGCTAAGTTTTATTGTGGTCAGGCTGGAGAGAATGGATCAACTGGGTGGAACAAAGCCCAGAATATCAGCAGGTTTTCAGATATAGTTGATTTCAGTCAAATGAAAAGGAAACTACTGAGACCGAGGGTCAGAAACCCTTGAAATTCTTTTGAAATAAAATAGAAAATGGCCAAAAAGACAATGTTGGTAATCCATATGCTAGGGTTCTATACCTGTGGATTCACACACTGATTCAATCTGACATTCTGGGCTATTTATTTCCTTATTTATTCCTTTATTTTATAATAAGATCAGAGCTACTATTATAGCTATATTTCATATATAGTGTGTACCAGTCAATCCCAAATTCCCAGTATAAACTTCTTTCCTCTTTGCCTTTGTTCTGAGTGAAAAAAATTTACAAAAAATTCCAGAAACTTCCAAAAATGTAAAAACTGAAAATACCACATACCAGGGAATGACTTACATAGCATTTACTTTACACTGTATATGTTGTAAAGTTGTCTAGAGATGACAAAGTATATAGGAGCATGTGTATTAGTTATCTGCAGACACTTGGCATTATGTATAAAGAATCCTGTATCCTGGGATTTAGATACGGGGGAGGACCTGAAATCAATTCCCAGGTCCCAAGCAAGAACTGTGGGTCCACTTCATCAAAAAGACAAAAATGTTTCAGGAATCAAAACTTATTAGTGTATACTCACAATTCCAGCACATTTTCCAAGCCCTGCAAAGAAAAAAAGATCATGTTAATCATTAGAGTTCTGTCCTTTTCCATCTCCTTTCCTATTCCTGTTTCGTAATAAGACATGATTTTCTAAATATCTTCTAAGTAACACTCAGAAGCAATCTTCATAACAGACCCTAACCTAAAACACGATAGGATTCCTCAGGCCACATTAAGGAAGGAAAGGGGGCAGGAAGTGTCTGTATAATGTTGCATCAACATCTAGGTTTCCAGTGTCACTCACTGCCCACTGCTGTCTTTAGAAAGTGATCTCACCATTTATGGTAACAATTAAGGTAAACCAGACATTTGCATAAAAAGAACTATAGATTGCATTAAAATTGATACCAGTTCTAAATGTCTTGCCTGTACGACAGGAAGACCCTCAGTGTCTTCAGGAAGAGTGGCTAACAGAGAGTGGCAAGGGTTTAAGGCGATGTATACTGAGATTTACTCCAAGAAAAGTAACTTTCCCCTGGTCACAGAATCTTGCTGATTGTGTTATGATCTGTCTGGATAGGTAATGTTTCAGTGTCACAGCAGCTCGTCTAGAAGAGCGTTTCTCTCTCTGAGGACGGACCCTCCTTCCTCACCTGGAGCAGCTCCGTGTCTGGCTTGCGGCACATCTCAGTCAGCTCTCTGTACATTTCTTTCAAACTTTCTCTGTACCGAGTCATTCTGAACACACTCTCCTTGAGTTGTTCACAAACCTTGGCTTCTTGCTCCAGGGCCTCCAGAGGCAGTTGCTCCTCTTCCCGGAGCAACAGAAGCATCCTCTGATATTCAAGCTTGATCATCACCTTCCTTAAGGCCACATAGCCCTGCAGAGATAGTGGATCCAAAGCATTACTTATGTTCACATCCAAAAGAAAACTTCAAATATTATTTCCTTAGTGTCATCAAGGAAGTTCCTGACAAACTGCCACATGCATCAAAGAGCCTTGAATATTTTCTGGTCCTTATTGCCCATGCTTTCTCTGAATTCCTAATCTCTTTCCCTATTTAAATCAAGTCACCTGAGGGACCCCAGGCTGTCTCCCAAGGAAGATTCTTCCAGGTTCTTACTCCATCAGTTATTTCCTCTCTGACCTGAGCCTTGTTTTTCTCTTGCTCCTTTCTTTGATTCTTCTAAATCTTCTTTCATGAAGTAAACCCCATTTTGTACATATGTATTTTTTATTCCTGCATGCTGACTCTCTTCAGTAATGCCCAACTCTTTGTGATCTTGTGGACTGTAGCTTGCCAGGCTCCTCTGTCCATGGGATTCTCCAGGCAGGAATACTGGGGTGGGCTGCCATTTCCTCCTTCAGGAGATCTTCCCAACCCAGGGATGTAATCCATGTCTGTTGAGGCTCCCACGTTGCATGCAGATTTTTTACCCTGAGCCATCATTTTCGCTCTAGGTACAACTCTCTTCTCTTCTCCTTCACAGTCACAGTTAGTGCAATGTGTCTTATACCCCATGTCTGAAAAGGCCTATTCCAATCTTCAAAATGTGGCCTTGGAATACATTTCATGGCTTGGTTTTCCAATATACTAGCATTCTTTGAACTAGCATACATTAGCCTGTTCTAATTAATGGCAACCCACTCCAGTACTCTTGCCTAGAAAATCCCATGGACGGAGGAGCCTGGTGTCCATGGGGTTGCGAAGATTCAGACAGAACTGAGCGACTTCACTTTCACTTTCTTTTCACTTTCTAATTGCAATTACTGATCAGTCATTTGAAACCACTCCTCCAGGGAAGAGACAAGTAGCCCTTAACAGGAACTTACATTGACCTAAAAAAAATAAGGTAAAATTATATCATTATTTATACAAATAAATAGGAACATTTCTATTCTTACCTCAAAGGACTGAGTTGTGTTAGCTTCCTGATTCACACTGGTTTATATTTCTTCTCTCATTTTCCATAAAGAGCTCATTCTCTTCAGGAGTTTCTCCTGCAAAATACCCATGGGATTTAGTGACACAGAAGATGACACTGTAAATTGAATCCCCTTGTTCATGAGCAAAGGCATTTATTAGTTACACAGAAACCTTGATTCAGGAGGTTGTCATCAGACTTTTCCACCTTGATTTAATTTGATGCCAATATTTGAATATCAAGGAATAGAACTGTATACTAGAGACCTGGGGGAACTTTACAGATAATGGAATCCATTTTCCAAGATACTGAGACTCAGACTCTAATAGTCCAAGTAAGAAAGCCTCAAGCTCCCATCAGAAGCCTGTGGCCCTGGTGCCACCCGCCCCGGGATGCTGCATTTCCACACGTGTGTACAATTGGGCAACAACACTGAAAGAAAACATTATATGTGAGGATCCACATTCAGAAATCCCACCTCCACTATCTCCACCCCCATCACCATCACAGCATCCTCTTCCTCTCTGACTTAGGAGCCTCTAGATCCCAAACTGCTCTAGAGGCATCACCTACCCGGGACTCCTCAGCAGCCCTGGGTATGGGACTGTGGCTGTGAGCTGCGTGCTCGGGGCGTTCAGAGCAGGGCCCACAGAGCAGGGTCTGGTCAGCCTCACAGAAGAGGCCTTTGGCTTCCTGGTGTGTCACACAGATCTGCTCTTCAGAGCTGTGGTCATGGTCAGCTCTGGCCTGTCTGGCAAGGGAAGCCAGCCTCTTGAGGGCAATATTGGTTTTGAAATCGGGCCTCTCTGATATTCCCCTGCACTCAGGGCAGCTCCTTGGAGTCTGGCCTTCTTCCCAGCAAAGGCTCAGACAGGGACGGCAGAAGCTGTGCCCACAGTCTATGGTGACGGGATCCAGGAAGCAGTTCATGCAGATGGAGCAGGTGAGTTCCCTCTGGAAGACCTGCAGTGTGTCTGAATCCAGGGTTTGGAAAATTAAAGAAAGAAATAAAAGAGGGTAAGAAAAAAAGTCTTTCTTCTGTCCTCATCAGAAAAATAAATCCTTAGGACAAATTCCTGGCTTGAACTTCAATTTCTCTATTTGCTTACCTCCCCAGAACAAACCTAGAAATGGTGACTGTATACACCTTGGATTTGAACTATTATACAAAAGATGAAATACAATAAAAGAGCCCTTAGCAAATTTTTTGTTTAAAATAAATCAGGATTTCAATCATACTAAAATTATTAATACATGGAAAAGCTTAAAGATTAGTGTGAGTGTGCTCAGTCCTGTCTGACTCGTTGCTACGCCATGGACTGTAGCCCACCAGGCTTGCCTGCGCTTGGGATTTCCCAGGCAAGAATCCTGGAAAGGGCTGCCATTCCCTTCTCCAAGGGATCTTCCCACTTAGCGGCTGAATCCATGTTTCCTGCATCTTCTGCACTGGTGGGTGGATTCTTTATCATGGAGCCACCTGGGAAGCCCCTTAAAGATTAGAATGGAGGGTAAGTGTTGGGATGACTTCAGAGTTACTTTGTTAGCTGATTCTGACAGAGGCACACACAGAACCTCAGTCTGTCTCTCTTGACCTCCACGACACTCTGACTGGAAGCCACACCTGCACACCCTTCATGTCTTTCCTCTTGGCCTCAGGTCCTTCTGTCATCAAAGTGACAGAAGTGCTTTTCTAAAGACAAAGAAATTTGTTTACAAAGAACTTAAACTTCATACAATCAATGTTGGCTTTAATCTGATGTCTTAACCCTAAAGAGTTCAGAGCTTGCTTCCAACTTAAATAACAAAACTGCTCCTTTCAAGACAAAAAGAAGAAAACAAAAATGTCACTTCTAGTTCAGGAAAGCAAGTTTTCCTGGAGTCAGTTCATATCATCAGAGCATGTCATATTTTGCACTGGTGAATATTCAAGTATCACAATAATCAGGAAACAATAGTCAGCATGAATGTAATCACTTGTAGACTGACAGCATCTATGACCATGATAATATTAAAACAATAATGCTGCTGCTGCTGCTAAGTCACTTCAGTCTGTCCGACTCTGTGCGACCCCATAGACGGTGGCCCACGAGGCTCCCCCGTCCCTGGGATTCTCCAGGCAAGAACACTGGAGTGGGTTGCCATTTCCTTCTCCAATGCATGAAAGTGAAAAGTGAAAGTGAAGTTGTTCAGTCGTGTCCGACTCTTAGCGACATGGACCGCAGCCCACCAGGCTCCCCCGTCCATGGATTTTCCAGGCAAGAGTATTGGAGTGGGGTGCCATTGCCTTCAGGAGAACTTAATATGTTTTGCCTAATGTTTCTCAGCATTGAATTAAACCCTTTTTAATGGATTAAGCGCTTTAATCGTCTCAGCAATATTTACTAATTTTCTATTTTTACCCACATTTTATAAGGAGGTTACTTGATATAGTGTGGGTAAAAATAAGTTACTTGTCTGCAAATCCCACATGGAATGCTTGAGGAGTGCCCAAACATTAATAGTACTGACAGAATAAATACAGCTAGCTTTTTTTTTTTAATTTTTATTTTAACTTTATTTTACTTTACAATACTGTATTGGCTAGCTTTTGTGTCCAGGGCAGCCATTAAAGTTTTATTGTTAACTGAACATATCAGAATTTCATTGTAACTTGATCTGAACTCATCTTTGGTTGTAGTTAATAAAATTGTCCACTCTTTTTCAGTAGGTAACTCTCAAGTTCAGTTCAGGATTTAGGTATTCCACTGCTGGTGGGAGAAACTTTCAAAATCTTCACAGCTCAGCCAACTCCAAACACCACAGCTCTGGGCTCCAGAGAAGATTGAACTTGGTTCTTGCTGGATGCTTAATATTCTCCAATGACACACCCATTTCTTCCAAGTGATAGGGTTGTCAACTCCATGAAAGGATATAGGTGCACATGATTAGATTTTGCAGAGTTGGAAACACATCAGGATGCCAATGATTGAATTCAGATGTTTGAAACCTACTTAATCCAATTGCCACTATCCAACCTCTGATAAAAAGTCTCACCATGAATTTACCTTTGTAATTCATGAAGTTTTTGTTTTGGAATAATCTATCCAAGTATGAATTTCACATCTCCATTTAATGAAGTATATTATAGTTTTAATAGCACCTACCCATCTAGACTTATCACTAGAATTACTTGCCTTTCTGAATTTGCCTGCATTCATTCGGTGATAATTCTTCAGAATGAGGAATCTCTCACATTCTATTTTTCAACCTGGGTACTCAAGCTCCCCCAAAATACCCCATACTGCTCTGGCCAAGATAGTCAGAAGTTGTTGTTTGGAAATAACTGAACTCCCCAGGACTGAATTTCGTATCTTCATTTCACAGACTACATGATAGCGCTAATTACAGCAACCAGTAATCTCACCAGTAACAAGTGAGAATGCATGTGTGCCAAGTCTCTTCAGTTGTGTCAGACTCAGCGACCCAACGAACCACAGCCCACCAGACTCTTCTGTCTGTGGGATTCTCCAGGCAAGAATACTGGAATGGATTGCCATGCCCTCCTCCAGGGGATCTTCTCAACCAAGGGATCAAATCCTCAGCTCTTATGTGTCCTGCATCGGCAGGTTCTTTTTTTTTAATATAAATTTATTTATTTTAATTGGAGGTTAATTACTTTACAATATTGTATTGGTTTTGCCAAACATCAGCATGAATCCACCCCAGGTATACACGTGTTCCCCATCCTGACCCCCCTCCCTCCTCCCTCCCTGTACCACTAGCGCCACCTGAGAAGCCCACAAGTGAGAAAAGAACTGTGATTTTCCTTCTAGAGGAGCAGTGGCTCAGCTTGTTCCATCACAGCAAGCCCGCTTCTTCTCTAAAATGCAGCGATCTTTGCCTTACCTGACATGGAATAGGGGAAGGGAATGAAGTTCAATGAGTTGAAAATTGAAATAATGTCTGAGAAAAAGAGCAAAGTTTAAATTTGGATATAATTTCTATTTTGAAAACATAATATTGTAAGATCTTATGTTCCCAGAGGTGCCATTGCAGGTTTTTAATTTTCGCTGTATTTTAACTGAATCTATTATTCATTGCACGAAGAATATTTATTATTTGTAAAATCAGGAAGAATTGATAAAAAAAGATTAAAATTCTCCGGCATCATCGCTGATGGAGCCTCCTCCTTCCACAGAGACCTGCCTTCCCCGAGAGCAGCGTGTCTTTCAAGGGAACCCGGTCTGCCGGGGTCTGAGCCCAGGCCACCCTGGTGGCCAGTGGGCTCCGGTCCCACCGCTGAGGGACCCACCCGAGGGGGGAGTGGGGCTGGAGGTGCTCGGACACCCATTCTGGGGGTTCCAGGAGGGACGCCAAGTCCACACGGCCACGGGGCTCAGAGCCTGCGTTTCTGGGAAGGATTTTGGCTTCTGTCTGCCCAGGAGTCCACAGGCCCAGTAGGGAGTAAGAGGACATTGGTGGCCATGGGAGAACTGCTGTATTCCCGGATCTTAAATGGGCTGCTCCAGGGAACCCCAACATCTTTTGTCTGCAAGTGCATGATGGGGCCCTGGAGTCCGGGACATCCTGAGGATACTGTCTCCCTATGGACGTGGCCCGAGTGTCAGAAAAGAACTCAGATCCGTGGGCACCATATGCGGGTCTTGGCGAGAGTCAGTGTTGGAAACAGGGGTGCTGGACCATTGAGCCAGAGGGGGTCTGTGGGGATTCCGGGGCTGAGGCCTCATCGAGGCTCTCAAGAGCTCCGCTGGAGTCTGAACCCTGCAGGTTTCCCGGCATTGCACCAGCCCACCCGCCACCTCTTCCTGTGTGAGGCCCTGAGGGTGGCTCTCTGTCCAGGGTGACCTCAGGAGAAAAGCGACTGAGTCAGAAAAAGAAAGATAAATATCATGTAATATTGACCATATGTGGAAGCTAAAATAATCGTACCAATGAGGTTATTTACAAAAGAAAGACAGAGATGGAGAAAACAAGATTAAAGGTGCCAGGCACTAAGAAACAGGGTGGAGGATGGGAGAGATAAATTGGAGATCTGGATGATCATACACCCATTCTTATGCGTAAAACTATAATAAATAAGGATCTACTGTGTAGCACGGGAAATTCTATTCTATACTCTGTAATGACTTGTATGGGAAAAAATATTTTTACAAAATGTGATATAATTATTTATATAAGTGATTCACCAGGCTGTACAAGAAAAACTAACACAACCTTGAAAATCAAGGATATTCCAGTGAAAATTTAAAAATAAATAAATTTTATCATCTAGTAACCTTCCCTGAGTGAACTGTCATGGCCCATTATTGAGTAAATAGAAAAATGTTTTGAGGAATAGAAGTATAATAAACACAGTATAATAAAACCTGAAGAGATAGTTGCCCAAACTTATCAGACAATATCATACTTCTTTCACAAATTGTCTATTATTTTCTAGTCAATCTTGCAATGCACAAAACAATGACATAATCTTTAACTCCACAACCTAGCATCAATATTTCCACTGTGCATACATATTGAATAATAGAATGAGAGGGTATGAGGTCATATGCAAGGAATGAGGAACAGACTTAGAGTCTTAGAGAAAACCACCGACAGCTATTGTGTGTGGAGTTACATACATAAAGAGAAAAAACAATAGTTTGTAACTTAAACAGAAGAACAAAACAAAAAATAGCAAATAAAAATATTCTGAAGGAAAATTTTCATGCAAAATGGAATGAAAAAAATAAAATGTGAAAGAATTTTAGTTCAGATGAGGTGGGGAATACCTATCAGAGACTAGGGGGCTATCTCAGACAGCACAGTCAGTGGTATCTGGGGGAGCCTGAGTGTCCCATGTTGAAAAATGGAAACTGAAGGACTCTGCTTTCTGAAGAAGTGTCACAGAGCAAATGCAGGCGAATTCAGACAGCCAACTAAACCTAGTGAGTGATGAGCCTGGATGGGTCAATGAAATTAGGACTATTGTATTGTTCATGAAATGAAGGTATGAAATTCATATTTGGAGAGTTCAATTATTTCCAAACAATAACTTCATGGATAACAAGTGTAAACCATGGTGTGACTTCACCAGAATGAAATATGTAAATACATATATAAAACACACACACACATATATATATATATATTTTTATGTATGTATATATGTGCATACTTCTGTGCATGTATATATGTGTGTGTGTATGTGTGTATGTGTATATATGTGTGTGTGTGTACACACACGAGAAGAACTTGTATCAAAGGAGTCTAGTGAGATTTGAAACCATGCTGCTCCCTTTCCTCTCCTCCTCCAACAATTCCAAACTCATTCAGTTTCCTGTCTGTTCCATTCCTACCACCAACATGAGCAGCTTGTCTGGAAGTTACAGCTCTTTAATGGGAAGATTAAGGAGATTTTTGTCTTAATTTCCAAGTTTCATTTCACTTAACAGCTTCCCATGTTGACCACAGACTCTTTAGAGTAAGAGCAGTTTGAATTCGTTGCATAGATTGGAGTTAAAAACGCATTGCCCTGGAAGGGTTTAGGAAATTGAGAAAGTTTCTCAAATACTTGTTTGATGTGCACAGTGCATGTGTCCTTAGTCATGTCTGACTCTTTGGGATCCTTTGGACTGTAGCCCACCAAGGTTCTCTGCCCGTTGAATTTTTCAGTCAAGAATACTGGAGTAGGTTGTCATTTCCTCCTCCAGGGGATCTTCCCAACCCAGGGATCAAACCCCTGTCTCATGTGTCCCCTGCATTACATTTTATGTGAATTCTTTACTCACTGAGCCATCAGGAGAAAATAAACAAACCAAACACCTGGATGACATGGGGCTCCCCTGATAGCTCAGTTGGTAAAGAATCTGGCTGCAATGCAGGAGATCCTGGTTCGATTCCTAACTCAGGAAGATCTGGTGAAGAAGGGATAGGCTTCCTGCTCCAGAATTCTTGGGCTTCCCTTTTGGCTCAAGGGAAAAAATTTGCCTGCAATGTGGGAGACCTGGGTTAGATCCCTTGGTTGGACAGATCCCCTGGAGAAGGGAATGTCTACCCACTCCAGTATTCTGGCCTGGAGAACTCCATGGACTGTATATTCCATGGGTGGCAGAGTTGCACAGGACTGAGTGACTTTCACTTTTAGATGACATAGAGGCCGGAGACCAGGAGAGGGTGCAGTCCTGTACAGTTAGGAACTTTACACCTTGGAAACCAAAGGGGAGTCCAGTAAAATCCTTATTAACAATAAAATTGTCTCTCATAGAAGACCCTCCACATAGATTCTTTCTGGGAAAAAAACAACAGGCTATGACATTCTGGTAGTTCTGATTGGAAAAATATCAGTCTCAAGCACAATCAGCAAATCTACAGAAAAAACTGGGAAATATTGTAAAAATTCCGAGATTATAAAGGGTAGGGAAATCATAGCTACATTTCTCTGATTACTTTTCACCGCACAGGAAAGTTGTGACCTGTGTATTGCTGCAAGTTCACAGCAAGCGGCTGAGCCTGACCATCGCCCAGTGATGGCTCCTGAAAGGGGCTCCGGGTTCACAGGCCTGCACATGCACAGCAAGACTGACTCATTACTGCAGTTAGGATTCCCTCAAGAGTTCCTCTTTTGGTGCCACAGGCTTCATCAGTGTTTACTAATACACATTAACCTGAAAAAGTTCATCAGAACTTTTTCTCATATTATATAAATCAGGCAGAAACATCAGGTGAATTTGCCTCATTCTTAGAAAATCTTTCCAGTTTTTCTTTTTACCTGTCTGCTTCCACTGTCCTGACTCTCAGTGGTACTTGCCTCTATTACCTACAACCTGGGGAAAATTAGCCTACAAACTTGAAGAAGTTTATGAATTTGAATCTTAAAAGCATAGGTAGCCAATGTTTAGCAGTTTATGTCTTGAAGTCTTCAAAACATACCACTACAGAAAAAGAGGGCAGCGGGAAAAAGGAGCCCAGAATAACTTCAGATTCAGAGACACAGGAGATATTGTTCACTATGATGAATACAGGAGTGCATATATGTTTTCTTTGTAGTCTGTTTGATTTTTTTCTAATAAAGACCCAGAAGTGAAATTGAGGGAAAATATGCTAATTTAGGACCATGTGATAGGAAGGTACTATTCATTAAAACTTTCAAGATTTTTTTTTTTATTTTCATTACTCTAGGAGGTGGGTCAAAAAGTATCTCTTGCTGTGATTTACATCAAAGTATGTTCTGCTTATGTTTTCCTGTAGAATTTTATAGAGTATGATCTTCCATTTAGGTCTTTAATCCATTTTGAGTTTTGGTTTATGGTGTTAGGACCTGCTCTAAATTTCATTCTTTTACAGTTAGCTGTCCAGTTTTCCCAGTACCACTTACTGAAGAGGCTGTCTGCTCCACTAAATATTGTTGCCTTTTGGTCAACAGTAAGGTTACCATAGGTGTGTGGGTTTTCTCTGTGATTTCTGTCCTGTCTTCTTGATCTGCGTTTCTGTTTCTAGGTCAGTACCCTGCTCTCCTGATCACTAGTATAGGCTGAGGTCAGGGAGCCAGATGCCTCCAGCTGACCCAGCTTTGAAAGTCGGTGGATGACGTGTGGTGTCTGGGGGAGCCATGCAGTCCCTGCAGCCTCAGGGGGTACAGGGAGAGGCCGAGGTGACCTTGGGCTCCGGGGCGCCTCCCACCCAAGCGGCTGCGGGTGAGGACTGTCCGGCCCAGGAGGTGGGGCCCGCAGAGGAGGCAGATGTAGCCGGGGCAGCTCCTGCAGCGAGCGGCAGGTGTGGCGCCATGGCCGTCAGGCCGGGACGGGGACCGGAGCTCACACTCAGCGCCTTTCCCCTCCCTGGAAGTGAACATGGGCAAAGATCTCTGATCCCAGCTGCCCACAGCAACCGAGGAGTGATCGGGAGGAACCGACAGGGAATGGCAGTGACCTGAGAGGGTCGGTGAATCCTGAAGACCTTGCTTTCTTCTGAATTTCCATCCGCTGTCCCTCCATCAGCTTTCCCTCCTGATCTGGAACTTTAGGTGCCTTGGGCTCCCCGCTCCCGGAAGCCCAGGCTGAGGAAAGAGGCTGAGGCTTGATCCTGTCCACTTCTCGGGGGACCCAGGGAGCTCACACTGAAGAGGAGTCGCCACCTAGCTGTTTGAGTCTCATTTGTTGCCTGCACTGGCCTTCTTATCTCTTGGTTCACTTGCTTTGTTTCCAGGCTGCTTGAGGAGTGTGATGCTTCAGTGCTGGTTACTGAAGAAAATAAAACTGTTACTTTAGAAACATATTGGTAGATTATGTTTTTTAATATAAATTTATTTATTTTAATTGGAAGCTAATTACTTTACAATATTGTATTGGTTTTGCCATACATCAACATGAATCCGCCACAAGTATGCACGTATTCCCCATCCTGAACCTGCCACCCTCCTCCCTCCCCATACCATCCCTCTGGGTCGTCTCAGTGCACCATATGACCTGCTACCTCTATTAACTTACTCAAACACGTATAGTTTAGACAGATAGATTTGTGCTACTTGTGTAGAATTTATCTGTACAGACGGTAGATACATATGTTCTTCTACTTGGTAAACTAAATGGGACAAACAATATTAGACTGTGAGCTTTAAACAGAAAAAAAAATGAGATGTGCCAAGTCTATCCGAAAAAAATGATCTTATTTGGTCAGTAACTTTAAACATAAATCTGTGAAATAATGACTTTCAAACTTAGACATGATGAAGGAAGATGATGTTGAAGACGCATTGCAGGGAGAAGAGAATTCTAAATCTGCCAGAGAAAAATCTGTGTTGCTACTTTAACCCATTAAGCTGGCGAAATATAAATGTTATGCTTTGACCTCCAGCTATCTTAGAAATCAAACAAACAGACAACACAGAATAATAATTGCACAATATTTCCAGAGAAATTATATTTACTTCAAGAAAACAAACAAATTTATATACTGATATTACATTAAAAAATAGATTTCACAAAAGAAGGTGAAGTTACAGAAAGTCAAGTGAGCACTAAATTAACAATCTCCATTATTCAAATTCCTGACCCCTGGGGTCAGAGTTTTGACCTCTCCCGCATCAGTGGTGTCCAGAACAAAGAAAATGTTTCACAGGAAAAGAGAAGGAGCAATAAAGGAAACTGCCAATGAGGGAACTCTTGGACACACAGGCAAACTCACAGCACCACCATCACAAACCAGGAGCACCCCCACTGGGCCCAGAGGCCTTCCGACAGACTGAGGTGAGAGTGGGGAGGGGGTAAAAGCCTGCACTGACTGTTCTCTTTGATACAAATAAGCAGAAAAATTTCCTCCGAATCAAGGGCCATGTCATTCTCCCAGGATCAAGAACCATTACAAAATCCCATAGCCCAGTTGCAACAGCCTGTCATGTTCACTTCCCAAGAACACTGACCTGAAGTAAGTGACTTGGCTTCCCAGGCAAGAAAATAGCTAGATCTTGGTGGAGTGTTGTCGACAACAGAATGATCAGGACCAAGNTTTCCAGAGAAATTATATTTACTTCAAGAAAACAAACAAATTTATATGCTGATATTACATCAAAAAATAGATTTCACAAAAGAAGGTGAAGTTACAGAAAGTCAAGTGAGAACTAAATTAACAATCTCCATTATTCAAATTCCTGACCCCTGGGGTCAGAGTTTTGACCTCTCCCGCATCAGTGGTGTCCAGAACAAAGAAAAGTTTTCACAGGAAAAGAGAAGGAGCAATAAAGGAAACTGCCAATGAGGGAACTCTTGGACACACAGGCAAACTCACAGCACCACCATCACAAACCAGGAGCACCCCCACTGGGCCCAGAGGCCTTCCGACAGACTGAGGTGAGAGTGGGGAGGGGGTAAAAGCCTGCACTGACTGTTCTCTTTGATACAAATAAGCAGAAAAATTTCCTCCGAATCAAGGGCCATGTCATTCTCCCAGGATCAAGAACCATTACAAAATCCCATAGCCCAGTTGCAACAGCCTGTCATGTTCACTTCCCAAGAACACTGACCTGAAGTAAGTGACTTGGCTTCCCAGGCAAGAAAATAGCTAGATCTTGGTGGAGTGTTGTCGACAACAGAATGATCAGGACCAAGCCAGCAGACCTCTCAGACCTTCAAACAAAGGGACATCACAAGTGACTCTTTGTCATTTGAGGCAATTTACACTGTGTCTACACACACAGTTCAGTCATGTCTGACTCTTTCACACCCCAGTGACTCTAGCTTGCCAGGCAGCCCTGTCCATGGAATTTTCCAGGCAAGACTCCTGGAGCTGAATTTTCCAGGCAAGAATATTAGAGCTGGCTGCTGTTTCCTTCTCTGAGGGATCTTCCTGATCGAGGATCAAACTCTCATCTTTTGTGTTTTTTGCATTGGCAGGTGGATTTTTCACTTCTGTGCCACCTGGGAAGCTCATATAATAATATTATATGATAGATATTTCAAATCTCAAGCTAATGAAATTTTTATTGGTTATGACTTTGAAAATCAATTTCCTGTCTCTTGTTGATGTTATTCATTAGTATTTTATTTGTACTATGTTAGGTAGATTTTGGAAAACTTTAATAACCATAGNAATTTCCTGTCTCTTGTTGATGTTATTCATTAGTATTTTATGTGTACTATGTTAGGTAGATTTTGGAAAACTTTAATAACCATAGGGTAATATTTCAGAGTTTTAACTCTCACTTATGTAACTGCTTACTCATCTGCCTTATATTTATTATATCCCATGTTCTAAGTGCTGAACTGGATAGTGGGAGTAGAGAAGTAAATAAGGCAAAGACTGTGCTTACTCTCTCAGAATTTGCAGTCCCCTAGTAAAACTCACCTAGTTAAAGAAATTTTGTTGAATATTATGATGAAATGGTATCTGACCAGAGAGTATGTTTTAACAGAAAGCAAACTGGTCTGGACAGTCAAGAAAAACTTCCTGTAAAAGCTGTTGATGAGCTATGATATGGTGGATGACTAGGGTTTAGAGAAAGTCTAAATGTTTGACAAAGAGAAAGGGTTTCACAATGTCTGTCAAATACATGAATGCACACAAGTAGGTCACACTTGAAGAAAAACTGAGTTGTTTCTTTAGTTTACTAGGCTGAGGTATATACCACTTCATTCTTCTCAAATATGATTCAATTATGCAAGGAAGACAGATTTATTTAAGTGTACATGAAACTTATGGCATGCAATTTTTATTCTAATAAAACTATTATAATCCACTGATTATATTCAAGAAATGCTCCACAAGAGTTTTATTAATAGATAATTTAATTAACAAAGTTATACTTTCAACCTGGTTATGCTACTTTATAAACACACAGTCATAATGTTCCATTAAATCACAGTGAGATCAGAGGCAGTCAGGTATCATCCTGTAGCCTCATGCAATGTTTCAGGGCTGTACGTTCCTCAGACAAGAAGGTTATCAAATAAACTGTCACAGAACTTGACAATTCATGAAGACCTAAGGCAACCGAAAGCTCCAGATGGGAGGAGAAGGAGAAAGGAAGGAAACTATATATGAGGGATCCTCTGGAAACACCAGAAGCTCACAGCTCCATTGTCATAATCCAGAAACACTCCAATCCTATGCAAAGGCCTTTTCACACTGAACTATGGGTAGGAAGCTGGGGGGCAGAAATTAATGATTGTTCACCTTCATAGAAAATAGAAGAAATGCTTCTTTAGAGTCAATACTGATAGTGGTATCACTTGTCAAGCTGTTTGTACAGACTCCCACAATCCAGTTGGAGGAGTGGATAACATCTGCCTTTCAGTACTGCCTCCCAGAAGTGGAAGGCCTGAGCTCCCCACATCACAAGTGTCTCTCCACTGTTGGGAGACATGTTAGGCATTACTGACAAAATGGAGGCACAGCCCTAAACCCCCTCCCTTTGTTCCATAGGCACAGACCCAGAATGAAGAAGTTAGGCTTTGTGATTCTGACTTGTTTTTTCCTTTCCTCGGCTGAGTTGACTGAAGAGAATATTAAGGTGCTTATTGTTTTTGAGAGGAGCATGAGAAAGCATAAAGCCTTCTGCATCTGTGCTCAAAAATAATTCATAAAGTTAATCACTGACACTTTGTCAAGGACTTTTACAAAAGAGTGTTCCAGGGTGAGCACAGAGGCCTCAGCTTGAGACCATGGGAGGGATTCCTATCTGAAACCTATTTGTGAGGAAAGTGTTTATGGCAAAGGAGCTTGCTGAATTTAGGGCTTAAGAATAATTAAAATAGTTAGAAGCTAAAGACTTAAGGGATGCTGTAATGTTAGCATATTCTACTATAGCTTATAGAGATTAAAGACTTTAGAGATATTTATAGCTAGAAGCCCTTTCTTAGAAATATCAAGCTTAGGATACTAGGGGCAAACAGGACTTAGAAAGATAAGAATTAAACTGAGGAATGTGGTACGCAGCCCAGACATTAGCATGAGTTACAGTGTATTCACAAGGACACATGAGAAAAAGTAGATAAGATAATCACTGAGGAAGGAACTCCTTTTGAGGGGCAACAATGATTTTTGGAGAAAAATAAATCTGGGTCTCTGGGAACTAAAAATATCAAACCTCTGACCTAATGCTTTTGTAAAAGTATAAAAGAGAATCATAAGCGTGAAATAAACAGGCAGTCCAAAAAAACCTGAGAGGCTGCCTCAGTTTCTCGCTGACACCACTCATCCTTTCAAGTTGAATCCCTGGCTGCTGGAGCTGGACTCTGGCAAGTGACACCCAAACAGGGGACACTGAAGGGTTAGTAATTTGAGATTGTAACGTGGGGCAGTTAGGATTGTACCTGTAGGTGGCTGGCACCCCTCTGCAGTTTAGGCAGGTGAGGAGGATACAGAAGGAATAAGAATATTTTCTAGGAGAATGGGTCTATCTACATCTAAGAATAGACAAATGTTTATTGAAATATTACTTCACATGTTAGCCCATAGAGGTGTTAAAGTAAGCAAAGGAAGGCTGTCTAAGTTTCTAATCTTTGTCCAAGAGCAACACCCATGGTTTCCTGAGGAAGGTACTGTAAACCTAGAAACCTGGACTAAGGTTGGAGATCAGTTACATTTGTTTTATACTTTGCATGGGCCAGAAAGTGTTCCTATAGATGCTTTTACTCTGTGGAATATAATTAGGGACGTCCTTGACCCTTGTCATGAGGCTTTTAGACAGCCCATGGGGGAGGCTATAGCAGTGGATGATGGGTCTCCAACTTCTGCGCAGATTGTGTTTTCTGCCATTGGTGAAGAAAAGGAGGGAGACTGTGCTCTACCTCCCAAGGAAGGAGAGGGCTTGCAGGATGCTGCAGCTGGGTGCCCTGGCAAGCCCTCTCCTACTCTATGCAAACCTTTAAAAATTTATCCACTACTTTCTGATTTAAGGCAATCCCCACTGACTATGCTTGCACCTCCCAGGGCCCAGGAGTTCCCCACTTTGCCCCCAATGCCTCCCAAAGCATTGCCTGAGGTTGACGAGGATGAGGACTTTTCTGAAACAAAGGAGCTTTTGAAGCAGACGCATGAACAATATGCAGAGCATGGTCCTTGGTGTAAACCCCCTTGGGGGCCTCACCCAGGCTAGAAGGGAGGCAGAACAACAGGAAGACTTGGAATTTTCTATGGCCTTTCCAGTAGTTTTTACTAAAACAGAAGGGGATGATGAGGAAGAAGGAAAATGGAAACCAATCCCATATAATCTGCTGAAAGAGCTTAAACAAGCCTGTCATGATTATGGGTCTAGCTCCCCCTATACACTCACTCTGCTAGATGCCTTGGCTGGGAGATGGATAACACCATATGATTGAAGAATGGTTGCAAAGGCTTGCCTTCTTGGAGGAGAGTACCTCCTGTGGTTGGCAGAGTATGATACGTTGGCTACACTGCAGTTAGCAGAAAACAAAACATCTGGTGATGCAAAGCTCAGGACAGTGGGCTCTGTGGCATTAAGAGCAGATGGAGGGTACGAATCTAACATAACCCAAGTAAGGTTGTCTAAAGCAGCACTTGATCAGGTTATGGCCATAGGTGTCTTGGCATGGAAAGCTTTGCCCCCTTCAGATGGAAAATTATCCACTCTGAATAATATCAAGCAAGGACCCAATGAAAAATATGAAGATTCTGTGGCCAGACTGAAAACTGTTGTGGAAAGAACTATTAAGAGTACTGAGCCTGCAGAGATAGTTCTTAAACAATTGGCTTATGAGAATGCTAATTCTACCTGTCAGGCATTGCTTAGACCTGCTGGAAGTAAGGGAAGTCTTTGGACTTACATACAGACCTACCAGGAAGTAGGAACTTCCTTTATGCAGGGGGGAGCCTTAGCCGCAGCCTTGACGGGAGAAACAGCTGCCCAAGTTATTCAGGGAATGAGAAAAAAGATTAATCTTAATGGAAATGATCTTACAAATAAAAGGTGTTTCTCTTGTGGCCAAATGGGGCATTTTTGCCAGCAATATCCTGCCAAGCAGGGACAACAAGCTGTGCCAATACAGGCTAATGCCAACCCCCCAAAGGCACCTTGCCCCCAATGCCAGAAGAGGTATCATTGGGCAAAAGACTGTAGATCTTAATTTCATAAGGATGGGACTATGCTCACCCCCCAAGTACAGGGAGGTAATTTTCGTCAGTTTCAGGGAAACGGGCAGCAGGGGCAGCCCCGGCCCCAGACAACAGTAGGGGCAGCCACGTTGAATCCCTTTATTCCCTTTGTCCCATCTCAGAACTCCTCAGAGCAACCCCAGGTAGCACAGGACTGGACCTCAGTTCTGCCACCGCAACAATATTAACTCCAGACATACCGGTTACTCCAATTCCAATGGGAGTGGCTGGCCCCCTACCTAAGGGCATTGTAGGACTTGTGCTGGGGCGTAGCTTGCTTTCCCTTCAAGGAATTTTGGTGGTGCCTGGTGTAATAGATTCTGATTATACTGCAGAAATTAAAGTTTTGATCTCACCCCCTACTAAAACTGTGAAAATTTATAAAGGTCAAAGAATAACAGTTTTTGCTTTTACCTTATTATCAGACATGAAAAACCTTGACTTCACAAGCTAGGGGCCCCAGAGGATTTGGATCTAGTGATCTAGCTTTTGGGGTTCAGGAAACTACAGCTTCTAGGCCTTTGAAAGATCTTTTAATTCAAGGAAATAAAATGTCAGGGCTGTTAGATACTGGGACAGACTTTTCTTGCATTGCTGGAAAAGATTGGCCCTCGTCCTGGCTGACACACTTGACGGGTGCTGGCTTGGTAGGAATAGGGTCAGTGCCCTTGGTTGCTAAGAGCTCACAAATTTTGACACGTTCAGATGAGAAGGGGTGCAAGGCAACTTTTGTCCATATGTGGTTCCTTCACTGCCTTTTTCTTTATAAGGGAGAGATATATTTTCTCAGATGGGGATGCTTTTATATAGCCCAGATGAAAAGGTTACTAAACAAATGCTGCAGATGAGGTATAATCCTGATAAGGGACTTGGTAAAGATCAGCAGGGAATTGTTTCCTCATTACAGGCAGTTCCTAACAAGAATAGAGAAGGTCTGGGATATCCAAATTTATCCTAGACGCTGTTGCTCTTGCTGCCGACCCTATTACCTGGAAATCTGATGACCCGGTATGGGTGGAGCAATGGCCATTACTGGCTGAAAAGCTACAGGCATCTGAAGATCTAGTTATGGAACAGCTGGCAGCCAGCCATATAGAGCTTTCTAATAGCCCCTGGAACACTCTTATTTTTGTTATTAAGAAAAAATCAGGAAAATGGAGATTGTTAAAAGATTTGAGAGCTATAAATGCAACTGTGGAAGACATGGGGTCACTCCAGCCAGGCCTCACTTCCCCAGATGCTGTACCTTTTCAGTATAATGTGATAGTTATAGACCTACAGGATTGTTTCTTTACCATTCCCCTGGCCGACCAGGATTGTAATCGGTTTGCCTTCAGTCTCCCTTCAGCTAATTTTAAACAGGCCTAAAGGAGTCATCCCACATTGAAGGTCAGGAAGGGTGGCAATGAGGAGATAGCCTTCATCCAAGGTAAGGAGCAGTGGCTGTGCTTTGCTGGAGCAGCCGTGAAGAGATACCCCACACCCAAGGTAAGAGAAACCCAAGTAAGATGGTAGGTGTTGCAAGAGGGCATCAGAGGGCAGACACACTGAAACCATACTCACAGTAAACTAGTCAATCTAATCACACTAGGACCACTGCCTTGCCTAACTCAGTGAAACTAAGCCATGCCCGTGGGGTAACCCAAGATAGGCGGGTCATCGTGGAGAGATCTGACAGAATGTGGTCCACTGGAGAAGGGAAGGGCAAACCACTTCAGTATTCTTGCCTTGAGAACCCCATGAACAGTATGAAAAGGCAAAATGATAGGATACTGAAAGAGGAACTCCCCAGGTCAGTAGGTGCCCAATATGCTACTGGAGGTCAGTGGAGAAATAACTCTAGAAAGAATGAAGGGATGGAGCCAAAGCAAAAACAATACCCAGCTGTGGATGTGACTGATGATAGAAGCAAGGTCGGATGCTGTAAAGAGCAGTATTGCATAGGAACCTGGGATGTCAGGTCCATGAATCAAGACAAATTGGAAGAGATGGCAAGAGTGAACGTTGAAATTCAAGGAATCAGTGAACTAAAACAGACTGGAATGGGTGAATTTAACTCAGATAACCATTATATCTACTACTGCGGGCAGGAATCCCTCAAAAGAAACGGAGTAGCCATCATGGTCAACAAAAGAGTCCGAAATTCAGTACTTGGATGCAATCTCAAAAACGGCAGAATGATCTCTGTTCGTCTCCAAGGCAAACCATTCAATATCACAGTAATCCAAGTCTATGCCCCAACCAGTAATATTGAAGAAGATGAAGCTGAATGGTTCTATGAAGACCTACAAGACCTCTTATAACTAACACCCAAAAAAGATGTCCTTTTCATTATAGGCAACTGGAATGCAAAATTAGGAAGTCAAAAAACACCTGGAGTAACAGGCAAACTTGGCCTTGGAATGCAGAATGAAGCAGGGGAAATACTTATAGAGTTTTGACAAGAAAATGCACTGGTCATAGCAAACACCCCCTTCAAACAACACAAGAGAAGACTGTACACATGGACATCACCAGATGGTCAACACCAAAATCAAATTGGTTATATTCTTTGCAGCCAAAGATGGAGAAGGTCTATGCAGTCAACAAAAACAAGACCAGGAGCCAACTGTGGTTCAGATCATGAACTCCTTATTACCAAATTCAGACTCAAATTGAAGAAAGTATGGAAAACCGCTAGACCATTCATGTATGACCTAAATCAAATCCCTTATGATTATACAGTGGAAGTGAGAAATAGATTTAAGGGCCTAGATGTGACAGATAGAGTGCCTGATGAACTATGGAATGAAGTTCGTGACATTGTACAGGAGACAGGGCTCAAGATCATCCCCATGGAAAAGAAGTGCCAAAAAGCAAAATGGCTTTTGGGAGGCTTTACAAATAACTGTGAAAAGAAGAGAAATGAAAAGCCAAGGAAAAAGGAAAGATATAAACATCTGAATGCAGAGTTCCAAAGAAGAGCAAGAAGAGATAAGAAAGCCTTCTTCAGCAATCAGTGCAAAAAAACAGAGGAAAACAACAGAANAAGACTACAGATCTCTTCAAGAAAATTAGAGATACCAAGGGAACATTTCATGCAAAGATGGGCTCGATAAAGGACAGAAATGGTATGGACCTAACAGAAGCAGAAGATATTATGAACAGGTGGCAAGAATACATGGAAGAACCGTACAAAAAAGATCTTCACAACCCGGATAATCACGATGGTGTGACCACTCATCTAGAGCCAAACATCCTGGAATGTGAAGTCAAGTGGGCCTTAGAAAGCATCACTATGAACAAAGCTAGTGGAGGTGATGGCATTCCAGTTGAGCTCTTTCAAATCCTGAAAGATGATGCTGTGAAAGTGCTTCACTCAATATGCCAGCAGATTTGGAAAACTCAGCAGTGGCCACAGTACTGGAAAAGGGCAGTTTTCATTTCAATCCCAAAGAAAGGCAATGCCAAAGAATGCTCAGACTACCTCACAATTGCACTCATCTCACACGCTAGTAAAGTAATGCTAAAAATTCTCCAAGCCAGGCTTCAGCAATACGTGAACCATGAACTTCCTGATGTTCAAGCTGGTTTTAGAAAAGGCAGAGGAACCAGAGATCAAATTGCCAACATCCGCTGGATCATGGAAAAAGCAAGAGATTTCCAGAAAAACATCTACTTCTGGATTATTGACTATGCCAAACCCTTGGACTGTGTGGATCACAATAAACTATGGACAATTCTGAAAGGGATTGGAAAACCAGACCACCTGACCTGCCTCTTGAGAAATCTGTATGCAGGTCAGGAAGCAACAGTTAGAACTGGACATGGAACAACAGACTGGTTCCAAATAGGAAAAGGAGTGCGTCAAGGCTGTATATTGTCACCCTGCTTATTTAATTTATATGCAGAGTACATCATGAGAAATGCTGGACTGGAAGAAACAAAAGCCGGAATCAAGATTGCCAGGAGAAATGTCAATAACCTCAGATATGCAGATGACACCACCCTTATGGAAGAAAGTGAAGAGGAACTCAAAAGCCTCTTGATGAAAGTGAAAGAGGAGAGTGAAAAAATGGACTTAAAGCTCAACATTCAGAAAATGAAGATCATGGCATCTGGTTGCATCACTTCATGGGAAATAAATGGGGATACAGTGGAAACAGTGTCAGACTTTATTTTGGGGGGGTCCAAAATCACTGCAGATGGTGACTGCAGCCATGAAATTAAAAGACGCTTACTCCTTGGAAGAAAAGTTATGACCAACCTAGACAGCATATTCAAAAGCAGAGACGTTACTTTGCTGACTAAGGCCCGTCTAGACAAGGCAATGGTTTTCCAGTGGTCATGTATGGATTTGAGAGTTGGACTGTGATGAAGGCTGAGTGCCGAAGAATGAATGCTTTTGAACTGTGGTGTTGGAGAAGACTCTTGAGAGTCCCTTGGACTGCAAGGAGATCCAACGAGTCCATTCTGTAGGAGATCAGCCCTGGGATTTCTTTGGAAGGAATGATGCTAAAGCTGAAACTCCAGTACTTTGGCCACCTCATGCGAAGAGTTGACTCATTGGAAAAGACTCTGATGCTGGGAGGGATTGGGGGCAGGAGGAGAAGGGGATGACAGAGGATGAGATGGCTCGATAGTACCACTGACTCAGTGGACTTGAGTCTGAGTGAACTCCAGGAGTTGGTGATGGACAGGGAAGCCTGGCATGCTGTGATTCATGGGGTCGCAAAGAGTCAGACATGACTGAGTGACTGAACTGAACTAAATCAATGAATATAGTAAAGTTGCAGGATATAAAATCAACACACATAAATCCCTTGCATTCCTATACACTAATAATGAGAAAGTAGAAAAAGAAATTAAGGGAACAGTTCCATTCACCATTGCAATGAATAGAATAAAATACTTAAGAATATATCTACCGAAAGAAACTAAAGACCTGTATATAGAAAACCATAAAACACTGGTGAAAGAAGTCAAAGAGGGCACTATATATGGAGAAATATACCATGTTCATGGATTGGAAGAATAAATGTAGTGAAAATGAGTATACTACCCAGAGCAATCTACNATCTACAGATTCAATGAAATCCCTATCAAGCTACCAGTGGTATTTTTCACAAAGCTAGAACAAATAATTTCAAAATTTGTATGGAAATACAAAAACCTTGAATAGCCAAAGCAATCTTGAGAAAGAAGAATGGAACTAGACGAATCAACCTGCCTGACTTCAGGGTCTACTACAAAGCCACAGTCATCAAGACAGTTTGGTACTGGCACAAAGACAGAAATGTAGATCCATGGAACAAAACAGAAAGCCCAGAGATAAATTCACACACCTATGGACACCTTATCTTCGACAAAGGAGGCAAGAATATACAATGGATTAAAGACAATCTCTTTAACAAGTGGTGCTGGGAAAACTGGTCAAGCACTTGTAAAACAATGAAACTAGATCACTTTCTAATACCATACACAAAAATAAACTTGAAATGGATTAAAGATCTAAAGATAAGACCAGAAACTATAAAACTCCTAGAGGAACT
>SJYQ01004986.1:0-180547 GCA_006410935.1 Redunca redunca
GCCAACTGACTTCCTAAAACACAGCACTGGGTAGGAGGAGCAGTACCCCGAAAGAAGCAAGGGAGGAAGAAGATAGTTGGGTGCTCAATGTTGAAACAACGGAAATCCTTGAGCTACTTAAGACTGATAATTCGACCCTTCTATCCATAATTTTTATTGGGGCGGTCAATACTATTTCAATATAGGGTGTATTTCTGCCTTAAAAAACATATTTAATTGATAGCAGGACAGTACTCTAATCCACCTGTAAAATGATTCCCTGGTTGCTGAGGTCCCATCCAATTATAACTGTCTCTGAATTCTTCTGTATCTCGGTTTATTCTTGACATGTTCTTGCTGTGAAAGTAAAGATGCCCATAATGTTTTCCCACTTTCTTGATAAGACTTCATTTATGAGATGCTGGCAGGAAAATGGCATATAGAGTAGAAATTATTCATTGAGGCGTAAGGAAAACAAAACTATATAGCTAAAGGAAATAACCAGAACAGAGCAGACTTGAAGTTGCCATTGTGCCCTGGCATATGAAACTTAGAGCTGATAAATCACTTTAAGTGCTGCTTATCACAGCAGATATTTTTATCCTGGTTTGAATCCTGTGTTTCACAAAAGTATTTCCACAGTGTTTTAACTAAGGAAACATTATGCTTTGAAATGTAAACATATGATTCCATACGTCTTTAAGGAAAGAAATAATTATCACACTTAATTAAACACCTGGAGAGATTTATTGCCACCTTCTAATTAGATCTGTCCTGGGGAGTTAAGTCAGCAAGTTATGGTGACACAGCTGGCTTTTTTGTAGATTTTTTTTGCGAGTACCAGTTCGCCCCATATGTACTACTTGGCTCTGCCAATTCTTGGCTTGGCTTTTGCGTTTATACCTGTAATTTGAATAAATAAAGTTTAGGAAAATGGACTACCATCTACCTCCCTGTAAAATATGGATACCTTAGACATTGAATGTTTGGTATTAAGGTCTTTGCATTAACAGAAATAAGCCTTCTAAGCCATTGTATCCATCTAAATTAGCTGCTAATTTAAGAATGATCAATAAAATATTGAATATAAGAAGGTTCCCCCCCCAAATGTAGTAATTCTACACAGATGACATTTTTTTTCTTTAAGGGAGACTTGAATCTTAGTACCTTTTGTTCTGTTTAAATCTAGTGAGAAAAGGGGTGGCGTGAGCTAGAAAATCACTTATCTTTGTTGTCTTTCAATTTTCTGTTTCTACTATGTTACTGGATATAGTCTTCCTCTGTGTAGTGAGTGTTGTGGACAGGCTATTCTGGGAGCCCTACAGAATGGCAGAAGCTGAGAATGTGCACTCACACTGCAGGGGCCAGGAACCGAGCATTTTAGGAGACCTGTTCTCTGCAATTCTTTATTCTGTTGAAATTGGAGGAAAAGGGTGTGTGGAGAGAAATGATTGCATCTAAATAGTACCCATTAGGAAATCCTATGTTGGGGGAGGAGCAGTTTCTGGGTGGTTTATGACTTAGGGAACTTCAAATAGCAGATCCTTGAAGCTGAGACTGCCTTAGTGCCAGGCACTCGAGAGACCTCAGAGTTGGTTGATTAAATTAATCCTCGTCTGCTTGGATCAGCCCCTTGGAATGAACACATTTCCTTCTTGGAGATTTTGTTTGTCCTCAATCAGAATTTAGCTTTGCTTCCACATCTTGCAGAAGAGTCCATTCTCTACCCACTCTGTTTTTGCATGGTACAAATTGAGGGGGTTGAGCATGGGGTGATCTCTTGGAGGCAGGGGAGGGTGGGTGATAACAGATAAAGGCCACCTATTTTCTCACGGAGGTGGAAGGAGCATTAGTGCAACCCCAGTACCATGGACACTGACACAGGGGCCAACCTGGATAAACCAGGAGAGCCTCCCTCAGGTTGGTATTCACAGAAGCGGCTCCACTGCAGAGTGTAAGAGAAGGCACTATATGGTGCCAGATAAACTTTTATCACCTCAACTTGCCTCAGGCTGCCCACATCCTGCCTTTAATACCAAATGCACACGGTAAAAACTCAGCAAACACCAAAAAGGAGCTTTTAACCCCTCAACCTTCATGTCTCCCTGTGAGAAACAGTTTACTTCCTGCTCCCCACCCCCTCTAGTTTTGATAACTTTGGCCTAGGGGTCTGAGCCAATTGCAGTTTCTAGACTTCTGTCCAGCAGTGGGTCTTCCCAATAGCTAAAAATGGATGAGTCCTTAAGGGTAAAAAGAAAAAGAATCACTGAACCTTGCTGCAAAATGTAAATGAGGTTAAGTAGTACCAGTGAATGTCAATTTGAATTCTGCATTTTGGCCTTAAGAGGAGGAAATGAGCTGCCAGTAGTGGGTAGATGATTCTAGAATGAGGTGAGCGGTACCTTAGGGACCATCTGGCCCATGAGTATTAGATTGTAGCATTGGCCCTTATACAAGTTGAAAGGTGCATCCCCTCCATCCAGCTTGCCAGGGCTCCATTCATTCAGGCAGCAGGTATTATTGAGCTCCTACTCTGTGAATGGCACTGTGCAACCCTCTCATGTTCCCACCAGGGCCTGGGATCCAAGATGGCTGGTGACATGCACAAAAATATTTGAACAGGTCCCTGAAGGTAAATTGATAGTGCAAAGATGAGTTCGCAATTCTTCTAAGTTTCACAAAGGAAAGTAAAGGCACTTCCTTAGCATAGTAGATGAACCATTTTCAAAATATTTTTTATTTCTCAATAATAAGAAGCTGAAATAAACATCTTTCTTCTGATGTCTATTTCTAATGACCAGAGGCATAACTGAAATAAACTTGAGCCATGAAATTAAAAGACGCTTACTCCTTGGAAGAAAAGCTATGACCAACCTAGATAGCATATTCAAAAGCAGAGACATTACTTTGCCAACAAAGGTCCATCTAGTCAAGGCTATGGTTTTTCCAGTGTTCAGGTATGGATGTAAGAGTGAAAAAAGCTAAGTGCCGAAGAATTGATGCTTTTGAACTGTGGTGTTGGAGAAGATTCTTGAGAGTCCCTTGGACTGCAAGGAGATCCAACCAGTCCATTCTAAAGGAGATCAGCCCTGGGTGTTCTTTGGAAGGACTGATGCTAAAGTTGAAACTCCAGTACTTTGGCCACCTCATGCAAATAGTTGACTCATTGGAAAAGACTCTGATGCTAGGAGGGATTCGGGGCAGGAGGAAAAGGGGACGACAGAGGATGAGATGGCTGGATGGCATCACGGACTCGATGGATGTGAGTCTGAGTGAACTCCGTGAGTTGGTGATGGACAGGGAGGCCTGGTGTGCTGCGATTCATGGGGTCGCAAAGAGTCGGACACAACTAAGCTACTGAACTGAACTGAATTGAGTCCATAGGTTTTGTTTTCTGGATCTTGCATGTGAAGCATGGAAATTACCTGAGAAACTTGTTTTAAAGTGTCACATACTCCACAATAATCAAACAACATCCACTCATCCTTTTAGAGAGCAGTTGCTTTTTCTTTGGAAACAAGTGTTTATGGTTCAGAACCAAGGTAGCAAAGATTCAGTGTGTGTGTGTGTGTGTGTGTGTGTGTGTGTGTATTCGGTCATATCCAACTCTTTGCAATCCGGTGGACTGTAGCACTCCAAGCTCCTCTGTCCATGGGATTTCCCAGGCAAGGCTACTAGAGTGGGTTGCTATTTCCTTCTCCAGGGGATCTTCCAGACCCAGGGATCAAACCCTTGTCTACCTGTATCTCCTGCACTACAGATGGATTCTTTACTGCTGAGCCACCAGAGTCAGCTGCAAAGCTGGATGGACATCACTAAGTTTGTTTTCCCAGGATTGTTTTTTATTTTTATTTTTGGCTGCCCACAAGGCTTGTGGGATCTTAATTGCCTGCTGCTGCTGCTGCTCTTAAGTCGTGTCCAACTCTGTGCGACCCCATAGATGGCAGCCCACCAGGCTCCCCTGTCCCTGGGATTCTCCAGGCAAGAACACTGGAGTGGGTTGCCATTTCCTTCTCCAATGCATAAAAGTGAAAAGGGAAAGGGAAGTCGCTCAGTTATGTCCAACTCTTAGCAACCCCATGGACTGCAGCCTACCAGGCTCTTCCATCCATGGGATTTTCCAGGCAAGAGTACTGGAGTGGGGTGCCATTGCCTGATCAGGGATCAAACCCGAGCCCTCAGCAGTCAAAGTGCAGAGTCCTAACCACTGGACTACAAAGGAATTTCTGTATTGTGCTTTTTTACATAGAACAAGATGGGTGATTGATCTCTTGCTGGTCAAACATGAAGATATTTCACTCGAGGTGACTAAGGGGTAGGCAGGCAGCCATCTTCCCCACCAAAAAGAAAGGAAAAATGGGTAAGAGATCACTGGAATGGGCCTTCCCTGGAGCAACCCAAGCTAACTTATAAACACACTGGGGTTTGTTCTTTAATAACAGAGAATGGAATTAAATCCAAATTTCCACTTGTTATCATTTCCTTAAACATTGGGAATTAAGATGATTTCTAGTTTAGTCAAAAAGTGGTTGGTTCACAGGACACTGATGGAATCAGCTGTTCATATCTCTGCTACTACTGGCTGTGTAACTTGGGATAAGCTACTTAAGCTTTGAGCCCATTGCTTTATCTAAAAAGTGGGGATATATATTTCTATTACCAAATTGTTGTGTTAGTTAAGCAGGATATTCCTCTCTTTATATCCAGTGTGCCAAAGCAAGTGGTCAACTTTGTTGGACTGGCCAAATTACTCTCATTTCAAGATGATGGTGTTTATACATAGTGGAGCAGAGAGGAAGAGTGGTGACTTGTACCACATATGCTTTTAACATGAACTTTCCTTTTTTGCCTCTGATGATGCCAGAGAAGCCTAGAGAAGAACAGGCATGTAGCACAGCTTTATTGATTCTTGGGCTTCCCAGGTGGCACAGGGGTAAAGAATCCACATGCTAATGCAGGAGATAAAAGAGACTTAGGTTCAATCCCTGAGTGGGGAAGATCCCCTGGAGTAGGAAATGCCAACCCATTACAGTATTCTTGCCTGGAAAATCCCATGGACTAGGGAGCCTAGCGGGCTACAGTCCACAGAGGCACAAAGAGTTGGACACAACTGAGCATGCACACACACACACACAGTGATTCCCAGCTGCAGGACCATGTGATTATATAGGCAAATCTTGCTGCTGCTGCTGAAGAGAAATGAACCAAAGCAGGGCACCTGGGTTTTATGTGTGTGGGCAGGAGAAGAGCTATGGTATCCAGTAACCCTTCCTGAACATGAGGGAAATTTTTAAAAGATTTGTTACAGTTCATTTGTGAGCAATGGGTTGCCCTTTCACCTGTGGGGGCTCTTATTTGAAACAGGTAATGGATGAAACCAGATTTTCCAAGCCAGACAGGAAGTGATGTCTGCTGTCCTCAGGGAAAGTTGTGAGAGTTCTCAGCTGTAGAAGGCAGGGACGCTACCTCCAGGGCTGTCCCCTGGAGCTATCTCTTCCGGGAACACAGCACTCCGCAGGGCACACAGGATACCGTGAACATTTGAAAGGAGCCACCTGGCCAATACCCTGTTTAAGCCTGATTCTTATTCCTTTAAGCCAAATTCACCTAGTTCAAGCCTTCTCCAGTCCTGAGTATTATTTTATTTCATTAAATGAGTTCCGTGGGACTTCCCTGGGGGTTCAGTGGTTAAGACTCTGTACTTCCAATGAAGGGGGCATAGGTTTGATCCCTGGTCAGGGAACTGGATCCCATATGTTGTGTGATACAGCCAAAAAAAAAAAAAAAAAAGCCTTAAAACATGGCTTATAAATGGCATCATCAACTCAATGGACACGAGTCTGAGCAAACTCTGGGAAACAGGGAAGGACAGGGAAGCCTGCACTCCATGGGGTCACAAAGAGCTAGACACGACCGAGTGGCTGAACAACAGCAAAGAACATGACTGTCAGCCAAAGTGAAAGAGCCAGAGGTTGAGTGTATGCTTGTGGAGCCCTCACTGTCCTCATCTTTTCCCATCTCTGGCTTCCTGAGTTGTGTGTAGGCTCTCTCTCACACACACATGGATGGGAACAAGGGGATTCTATAGAAATGCAAGAAGAGAATTCTACAGAAATGCTACCGTCCTCTGAGAAAAAGCACCAGGACAGTGTTGGCCAGAGGTTGCAAAGTTCAGAACAAGCTTTGGTGACTCAGACCTTTAAGAAATAAATCTAATATCTGATTCCATCCCTCTGTGATCAGGAAAAAACTCCTTTTCCTCTCCCCCTTCTCCTCTCTTTAAAAAGATGAAGTAGTTTTCTGGGAAATGGCTGGTGTTTGATTCAATACTATCCCGCCCTGGAATGGTAGAGCAGTCTAGACTCAGTGATGGAAATCTGTCTGCCTTAGTGCAGAGATAAGCCCCGGGTGACTCACCGAATATACCTGGGACAGGTGGTGAACTCAGACCTCTCCTGGCATTCAGCAATGGCCTCTGTGTAGCTGTTTTCTTCCTTTGCTTTTTATGGCCTGGAACACATGAAGGTTCTTGAAAAAGCAGCTGCTCTTCTTGTTAAGGTGAAAGACTCTGTGTCGATAAGGAACTTCCTGGGTCCCTGCCTGTGTGCCCTGAGTGGGCTGATTTGAGGATGCGACTATCTAAGCGGCCACAGAGGTGATCTCTCAAATGAAACTTTGAATTTGTCCAACATGTTGCTCTGTTTTAGGGCTCTTCTGGGGCCATAGCTCCCAACACGACTGCAAATTAGAATCATCTAGGAAGCCTGATCCAAAAGGTGCAGATTCCTGGGCCCTACCTACTATGTTATCACAAAGCAGGGCCTAGGAATCTGCATTCCTAACAAACCTCACAGCCCTCCCACCCCAGCCCCAGGGACTGATACCCAGCCAACTGAAAACCCCTAGCCTGGTGGGCTGCCGTCTATGGGGTCACACAGAGTCGGACATGACTGAAGTGACTTAGCAGCAGCAGCCTGGGAGAACAGTTTTAATGTCTTGGTCTCTAAAGATAATTCATTCAGCAGGTATCTGTAGGTGTTCTGTGTCTTTTTGGCAGTGGAAAGTGCAAATCTCTTGAAAGTAATAGAGTAGCTTTAGAGTTTAAAGATGATTGACAGGAGCATGCCCCACATGAACACCTGTGTACCCATCCTAAGAAATAACGAAGTTTATACAAGTAGATCCTCACTGGGTTGAAAATTGTTGACTAACAGCCGGGTCAGGAACAAAAAATAACAACCAAAACCACTTGTGGTGTCCCGCAAATAGATTCAGGAATTGAAAGCCATGAAGCAGGGACACCAGGGAGTCTGCTCAGTGCACATTTGTTCACAGTCTCAATTTCGAATCACTGGCAGTGCTGACCTCATCCTTCAGTGTACTGCTGACTTGATGCCTCGTGTCTCTTTGATCACTGACATGGGTGACTGGGACCTGTTGGGAGGAGCCCCAGCCTCAAGACTCTTGAGTTGCCAAGTGGCCTGTTTTCTCTTCCCTGAGTCTACTCCTCTGTCCAGAGGTCCTGGCACTTCCAGGAATCTATCCTGTTCTGAAGGTGCCCTTCTCATGTTGTAATTGGTGAGCAGTAGAAAATGGAGAACAATTTTCTTTGTAATGGTCTTGCTTGCTCTAACTTCCTCCTCCCTCTCCCCTCCTCTACTTCCTCTTCGTTTTCTTCCTCCTCCTCATCCTTTTATTTTGCATTTTGAGTTGTGTCAGTACTTGAGACTTTCTTCCCTATTTCTAAATTCCGGTCAGTTTTTAATTTATCATTCTAATAGCGGCCTTGAAAACTAAATAATAATGGTCTGCTACTGATGATCATTGTTTATTTGCTCAGTCGTATCTGACACTTTGTGACCTCCGTGGACTGTAGCCGGCCAGGCTCCTCTGCCCATGGGCTTTTCCAGGCAAGAATTCTGGAGTGGCTTACCGTTTCCTTCTCCAGGGGATCTTCCCAATCCAGGGATCAAACCCACATCTCCTGCACTGGTAGGCAGATTCGTTACCACTGAGCCACCAGGGAAGCCCACCGCTAATGATACGTAATACTAATTTTCCTAGAACCACGATTTTTTCCTGTAGGTTTAAATATCTGACTTGGGACCCACAAGTATGGATGATTTGAGTCTTGCCTGAGGCTTCCTCTCTAGCCAGCCATCCTCTGGGTTGCTGCTCCCAAGTCTAGCACACTAGGGCCTTTCCCGCCTCACAATTTGGGAAAAAGGACGACAGATGGAGGAGGTTGGGCAGTGACTTGCAGAGACAGACCGCAGGGCAGAGAGTGAATCACCATGGTCTTCCTGGTGCATACCTGGGCTCTGAGTTCCTTATAAACACATCCACCTGAAAGTTTACCCTTCGATCAGTCTTTTGTAAGTTCTGTTCCCTTTTGTGGTTGCCGTAGTATTTGTATATTCATGATAATAAATAGTATACTAGACCCCTGTAACAGTTTTCTGGGGCTATCATAACAATATACCGCAGACTGGGTGCGACTTAGCAGCAGCAGCAGCAGCAGGGTGGCTTAATAGGAATTTATTTCTCACAGTTCCGGAGGCTGGAAAACCAAGATCAAGGTGTTGACAGGTATGATTTCTCCTGAGGCTTCTCTCCTAGGTTTGAAGGTGATCACCTTCTTGTTTCTTTACATGGTCTTTCCTCAGTGTGCATGCAGCTCTGGTCTCTGTCTCGTTGTAAGGACAGCATTCATATTGGATTAGAGTCCTACCCTTTTGACCTCATTTAACCGTTACTACTTTTTAAAAGGCCCTCTCTCACCCTGGGCTTCACCATATGAATTTGGGGGGGAGGGGGCAGAAGTCTTTATCTATAGCAATCTCTTTTGTAAAGGTTATTACAGAGAGTTCCCTGGCAGTCTAGTGATTAGGACAGGGCACTTTCGCTGCAGTGGCCTGGGTTCAACCCTTGACTGAGGAACTAAGGTCCTGAAAGTTGTACAGAATGGCCCCCCCGAAAGGAAGGGGGTATTACAAATAATATCCTTTGTATTATTATATGGTTTACATCTACATATAAGTCATACAGCATGGTCAAGAAAAAAGGGGGAGGGAGGTATTCCAATAATAGCCTTTTTGTTATTATCACATGGTTTATATCTACAGATATAATCCTCAGAAATCATGGTTATTAGTTTTCACTTTAAACAATGATCTTTTGAAGAAATTAAAACATGGGGGAAAGTTTTTTATATTTATCTGCTTATTTGAGGCTCTTCATTCTTTAGTATAGATCCATTTTCATCACGTATTTTTCAATCCTTCAGCCTTGAGGAACTTCCTTTAATATTGCTGCAGCCCACAGCTGCTGGCAACTCTCAGGCTTCTTTGTAAATGTGCCCCTCATGTCTGTGTGTCCAAATCTCTTCTTCTTATAAGTACAGCAGTCAGATTGCATTAGGGCCGCCCAAGAAGCCTCAGTGCACTTGAATTAAACTTTTCAAAGGCCGTATCTCCAAGCATAGTCCCATTTTGAGGTAGTGGGGGTGAGAAATTCAATACATGAAAGTGTAAACCTCTCTAGTTTTAGTGGAACCACGGTTTTTTTCCTCTGACCAGGGACCCACAAGTATGGATGATCTGAGTCTTGCTTCAGCCTTCCTCTCTAGCCAACCATCCCCCAGGTTTGCTGCCCTTGAGTCCAGCACATCGGGGGTTTTCCAGCCTCACAATTTGGGGAAAGGGGCAGATGATCGAGGCTGAGACAGACAGACCACAGGGGGGCACAATTTATCTCATACCAATTAGGATGGGCTGGGTGTGGGAGCACAATTCAGCCCATACTTACAATGCTTTAGGCTGCAGGTAAGAGAGTGCCCAGCTAACAGTGGTTTGAGCAGTAAAGACATTCGATTATCTTACGTGACAGGTACCAACCCAGAGCTGACTCAGTGCCTCAAGCAGTATCATCAGGAACCAGGTTCCATCCATCCTTCTCTTCTCCCATTCTCAGTATGTTATGTTTTTTTAAATTGCAGACCTGTGATCTCCTAGACAGAAAATAGCTTCTTCTGTGATGGATATCACAAGTGTCTCTAAACTCATTCAAAGGCGGGAGGAGCTGGAGGATATGGGGGGAGGGATGGGCACAGAGAGGGCGGCGATAAATCTGTTCGACTGTAGTGTCTGTCTTTTTTCTTTCTACCTAGTTATTTCTTTTTATCTGGGGTCCAGGCTGGGCCATGCTGTGTAGCATGTGGGATCCTCCCTGTGTGTGTGGTTTTTTTGCGTGTATGTGCTCAATTGTGTACAACTCTTTGCAGCCCTATGGACTGTAGCCTTCCAGGCTCATCCGTCTATAGGATTTTTCAGGCAAGAATACTGGAGTGGGTTGTCATGTCTTCCTCCAGGGGATCTTCCTGACCTGGGGATCGAACCCATGTCTTCTGTGTCTCCTGAACTGCAGGTGGATTCTTTACCACTTAAGCCAACCTGACCAGGGATCAAACCCGAAGTTCCTGCATTGGAAGTGTGGAGTTTTAACCACTGGACCACCGGGGAAGTCCCCATCTCTTTTCATCAGAGGATAAATCTTTCCTGAAGCCTCCTCAAGCCTCACTGGCCAGAAGTGAGTCACAGCTGCCAGGGAAACTGTGAAAGTAAGTAGTGGATAGTAAGGGGAATTAAAATTATCTACCCAGGATGAGTAGTTGGGAAAAAAAAAAAAAGCAGAGATGTGGAAAGTATTAATCACACATATATACTTAAGCACTGCTAGTAATGACTTTTTAATGTTGTGGGTTTATAAAAATAGCACCACTTACTTTGGAGACAGTAGGCTGCATTGAAACCCAGCAGATGTTCATCAAATAGAGTTCTATATGTTTATAGAAGTGTTTACAACCCCAATCCAACAATGGTACTTTCTGAGTACTTACAATGGGGTGGGCACTGTGCTAAATGCTTTATACACATTGTTAAATTCATCTTCCTAACAGATCTATGAGAAAGGTATTGTTAATCTGCACTGAGGCTCTGGGAGATTAAATGACCTGCCACAGATGCGTGGCTGAGCAGGGAGTCACACCCTCAGCTTCATCCCATCCTCGTGCTCTGAACGGCTGCAGGATATTGCCCCTCAATAAAACTGCTCTAGACTCCTCCAGCCAGAGTCTACGTCTCAGTTTATGTCCCATTTTATTCTTCACATTTTAAGATTGAGGTAGAATTGACATTGTGGTGTTTTCAGTAGTAGAAAAATGAACCTTGAGAGTGTGCTCGACTGATACTGATTCACCTAGTGACCTTCAACAAGCCACCTCCGTCTCCTCAGCAAGGTGCAGGTGAAGACCGAGTCTGCGGGCCCTGTCCAGGCATTTAGGGTCTGTCATTCACAGACCCTTGCCATTGCAGATGATACTAAAGTCCTATGTTTATTTCAGATGTAATTCACCAATGTATTTCAGAGTAAGGATGTGGAAGTTCAAGATCAGTGGTGCTGCACTTCCCAAGTAGAAAATAACGTTTATCTCCTTTTTTGTATTGGGAAGAAGTTGGACAATTTTCATAACCCAGAGGAATGTGTGTTTCATTATTGGCTTGTACAGAAGGGTGCCAGTCTGAGATGGGAAGTTTGTGCTCAGGTTGTAGAATCACAGTGTGAGGCAAATTCAGTAGAATCTGGGAAAACTCTTTTTAAATTAATATTTTTGTTTATTTTTGGCTGTGCTGAGTCTTTTGTTGCTTTCGAAGGCTTTCTCTAGTTGCGGCGCCTGTTGGCTGCTCTTTGTTGCTGTACACAGGCTTCTCTCTGCTGTGACTTCTCTTGTTGAGGAGCCCAGGCTCCGAGGCATGCAGAATCTTCCCAGACTAGAGATTGAACTTGTGTCCCCTGCAATGGCAGGTGGATTCTTATCCACTGTGTCATCAGGAAAGTCCTAGGAAAACTGCTTGATGGTCATTGTGCAGAGACTGCACCTTGCAGAACACTTGGCAGCTGGGAGTTGGTCTTGGCAGATGCAGGGCTAAGTATGCTTCTTGTTTGGTGACTCTGATCCAGGGATGCAATGCAACTGCTGCTCCAGGTCCTGTCTGCAGAGTTCAGTGCAGACCTGGGGAGCCTGTGTCTTTTCTCTTAGTCCTGAACTCACTTGCCAAAGCTGTAATAATATCTTGTGAGTAGCAGTTCACTCAAGCTTTAGGATGTATAATGTTTGGGGAAAATTTTTTTTCTCATTTTTTTTTTTTAATAGACTATTGCTAATAATTTGCATCTAGAGCTGAATAGGGGAGTAAGAGGTGTAAGGTTCTTGTCTAATTCTGGGAACTCAAAGCTGCCCTATGTTGGTATGCTGAATGCTACAAGTTTGAGTCAAGTGATTAATCTTATGTCTGTGAGAAATCAACACCCAACAGTTATTTGCAGTTCCAGTTAGGCATCCAAGAGGTCATTTTGAATTGAGAGCACCTTTGAGATATTTTGGAGTACACTATTTGCCTTATACTTTAAAATATGATTTGAAGTGTTACAAGACAAGTTTTCATTATAACAGTATAGATGAAATCAGGGACTTCCCTGGTGGCCCAGTGGTTAAGACTGTGAGCTTCCATGACAAGGGGCACAGGTTGGATCCCTTGTCTGGGAATTAAACCTCCCACATGCTATGTGGCAGGACTTAAAAAAAAAGGAACAAAAGGAAATCATTTAATGTCACCATGAGCAGTTCATTGAGACAGAAGGCCTTCATAAGACACTGGCTCCAAGCTGACTGGCTGCTTCTCTGTTACCTTGCTGGGTTTTCCACCAGTTGGCTCTTACTGTGCTAACAAGTCTAGATTTTCTTTTTCCTTTTTTAACTTAAAAAGAAAATGTTACTTTTTTGCTTTTTCTTTAAATGAAGTATAGTTGATTTATAATATTAATACAACATAGTGATTCAATATTTTTGTAGATTATATTCCATTTAAAGTTATAAAATATTTGTTATATTCCCTGTGCTATATTTATTTTGTATATACTAGTTTGTACTTCTTAATACCCTTCCCTTCATCTTTCCCCTTCCCTCTTCCCTCTCCTCAGTGGTAACTGCAGTCGCTAGTTTGTTCTCTCTATGTATCTGTGAGTTTGTTTCTGCTTTGTTGTACTCATTCATTTGTGTTATTAGATTCCACGTATAAGCAATAAATGCAATATTTATCTTTCTTTGTCTGACTTGTTTTATTAAGCATAGTACTCAGTTCCATCCATGTTGTTAAAATGGTAAAAAAAAATTTGATGACTGAGTAATATTCTATGTGTATTTAATACACACCAGTTCTTCATCCACTGGCCTGTCTGTGAGCACTGAGGTTGCTTCCATGTCTATGGGATTCTCCAGGCAAGAATACTGGAATCGGTTGCCATTCCCTCCTCCAGGGGATCTTTCTGCTCCAGGGATGGAACCCAGGTCTCTAGGTTTCCTGCATTGGCAGACTGTTCTCACTGGTGCCACCTGGGAAGCCCTGCATCACATGGTAGCTCTATTTTTAGATTTTTGAGGAACCCCCATGCTGGTTTCTGTAGTGGCTGCACCAACTTGCATTCCCATAACAGGGCGTAAGGGTTTCCTTTTCCTCCACATTCTTGCCGGGATTTGGTATTTGTGGTCTTTTTGGTGATAACCATTCTGACAGGTGTGAGGTGCTATCTCATTGTGGTTTTGATTTGTATTTCTCTGATAAGTAGTGACAGTGAGCATCTTTTCATGTGTCTGTTGGCCTTCTGTATGTCTTCTCTGGATAAATGTCTATTCAGATTGTCTGCCCATTTTTTGATTGGGTTTTTGTTTTTTTGATATTGAGTTATGTGAGCAGTTTGCATATTTTGGATATTAACCTGTTATATAGGTCACATCATTTGCAAATATTTTCTCTCATTCAGTAGGCTGTCTTTTAGTTTTGTAGATGGTTTCCTTTATGTTAAACCTAAGTTTAATTAGACCCCATTTGTTTATTTTTTTGATTTTGTTTCCTTTGCCTTAGGAAATAGATCCAAAAAAATATTGCTACAATTTATGTCAAAGACTACCTATGTTTCCTTCTAGGAATTTTATGGTTTCCACTCTTACGTTTATATCTTTAATCCATTTTGAGGGTTTTTTTTAATATGATATGGGGGAAATGTTAGATTTTCTTAATACTTTTAAAACCTTTTTATTGTAAAATAAAACACAAATAACAAAAAAGAAAACTCATATAACAAATTAACACCTTAATAAATTATTATAAGATACTCATACGTCTGTCACTCAGATTAAGAAATAGAACTTTGCCAACTTCCCCAAAAGTGCCTTTAAATACCCTCCCTAATCACATTTGCCCTCATCCCTCCAAAAGTAAATGCCATCCTAACCTTTACAGTAATCACTTCCTTGCATCTCTTTATGGTTTTATCACCCAAGTGAGCAGCCTGATACACTGCCGTTTAGTCTTGCCTATTTTTTAAAAAATGTGTGTCTTTTAAGTCTCTTATTTTGCTTGCGCTGGGCTTTTCTCTAGTTGCAGTGAGCAGGGGCTGCTCTCTAGTTGCGGTGCATGGGCTTCTCGTTGCTGCGGATTCTCTTGTTCCAGAGCACAGGTTCTAGGGTGTGTGGCCTTCAGGAGTTCCGGCTCTCAGGCTCTAGAGCACAAGCTCAGTAGTTGTGGAGTATGGGGTTAGTTTCTCCAATGCATGTGGGGTCTTCCTAGACCAGGGGTCAAACGCAAGTCCACTGCATTGGCAGGCGGGCTCTTAACCACTGTGCCACAGAGAAGTCTCTTTTAATCTATAGATTTCTTTAACATCCTCCCTCACTTAAAAGAATTGTTTTTGTTGTTGAAGGATCTGGACCATTTGACGTGTAGAGATTTTTTGTTTTTGTTTAGCATTTATTTTTCTTTATTTGACTGCACCAGGTCTTAGTTTTGTGGCACATGGGATCTTCAGTCTTTGTTGCGGCATGCAGGATCTTTAGTTGAGGCATATGAACTCTTAGCTGTGGCATGTGGGATCTAGTTCCCTGAACAGGTATTGAGCCCAAGCATCACCCCCCAACATTGGAAGTATGGAGTCAGCCACTGGACCAAAAGGGATGTCCTTCCCACAGTCTTATTAACAAGTGCCCTCCTGGCACACTTCACTTTATGCCTTTGCCCTCTATTTCCTGTGTCTGGATCCAGAGGATTGATCAGATTCAGGTTTGATTCTCTTGCCCAGATTAGAGGTGCTGTTGGATTCTTTCAGTGGAAGGCACATGACATCTGATTTTTTCACTCTTCTTTTGCCTTTAGAAGCTGTTGATCCTTAATGTCTTGACCTATTAATTCTCTGGAGGTTGCAAAATAGTGATATTCTCATTCTACCATTTTGCTTTACTTTATTAGCTGGAATAATTTTATAAAGATAGATATCCCTTCAGTCTGTTATTTGATTACACAGTATACAGCTTACATAGGGGGAAAAAAAACAGGATAAATGCTCAATTTTTCCTTTGACTTATTCAGTTCTTGAGAATTAATTGGTTTCCTGTCATTCTCAGGAGTTGACCAATTAGGATGTTTTTTAAAATTACCGTGATCATGGGATTAAAAATACTTAAAAAGGCTCAAATTGTCCCATCTTTGACTAGTGGGAACTTCTTCAACTTGGCTCCTGAGTCCTTCTGACATGATCTTAGCTTCCATAATATCTAGTGTTAAGGTGATCCAGGGTTGTCTTGTACATTTTTTGCCTAGACTTGGATTCAACTGTTTCTTCAAGAGTCTCTGGTTTCTTTTAATGAGAATGGTATTTTAGGACCATAACCCAGGCACTAGGGATATTCACTCACTGGAATGGTCATTGTTTATAGGCTCTTTCATTGGTCAGAGCTGAGAAAATACATATGCATTTACATATAAACATATATACACTTATAAAGATGAAATACTTTGTGAGTTCATATTGATATTTCCAGTTCAAAGTTAAGACTATGGAGTTTTGTTTAATCTTTTCTATGTTGCAGTTGTATTTGCTTTCTTTAATACTTACAATCTTTGCTTTTTAGTCCCAAGGGAGATAGAATATCTTTTAATTACCCATTTATTATCCTGTATTACACATATATCAGTCTCCAAATAATCAGTTATGATTAATGAAAACAGTAAAAGTAATTTATTTGGCATGTCCTTACTCATTCTTCCCCAATTTTGTAAATGGTTGTACTATATCTACACTGTCAGATAATATAGCCATTATATACTAAAATAGATCCCTTTCAGTTCTCATTCAGTCATATGTCTACAGGTAACTATATATGTCATGCTTATCATCAGTCCTCATATCACTACCTCTACAAATTTTGATTGAAGCTGTTTCTCTAATGGATTCCTTAGGTAAGCTCATGGGAATAGTATTCTGTAATTTCTTTTTTGCTCCTCATTTCTGGATAAAATTGTGACATTTATATTAAAGGTCAGTTTTGCTGGGTATAATCTACTTGGCTCACATTTTCTTTCCTTGAGAATCTTAAATATGTTACTCCACTTTCCTCAGGCAAAGCATCATTGTCAGAAGTCTGATGATGATGATAATTTAGTTAGCCCCTCTAGGTTGTTCTGGGAGCGTCTAGTGTGCGTCTCTCCCCTCAGTCTGCCGTCTGTCTAGCCTCCAGCACAGTGCCTAGTGAATTCAGTGCTCACCAGGTCCAAGCTGATGGCTTGGCCAGCCCTGGTGCCAAACAGTCTCTCCCTCTCGTTAACCTAAAATGATGAGCCACTTGCTCCCAGTAACTATGGCTCTTTATTTTTGTAACCTCAACTGTACCTTGTAATGGATAAAGAGCACTAAATATATCCTTTTTCAAGAAGTAAATGAATTGGAAAGGTGTGTTTTTTCCCCTTTCCTTTAGCCTGTTCAGAACTGCCCTGCCCCTTTGGCTCTTTTCCTCCGATCAGGTGCGCCCTTGCCTCAGACTCAGCTATGCCCCCCATGGAGGCCCTTCTCTGAGCAGATAAGTGGGCGCTGCACCTGTGGGACCTTGTCCCTGACCTCACTGCATCGAGTTGTTACACCACATTCTCATGATGCTGCCTTCTCAAGATGAGCATCAGGAAGCCCTGGCTCGCAGTGTTGGCTCCACACCAGGCGCCACCATGGTCCCCACACCTGCGTACGTGCCCTCCCCGTGGTCAGTACTTTGTTTCTACTGAGTGCTATGGCCCGGGCCCCTGCATCTCTGAGGGTGCCTGACCTTTCCTTTCCTGGCTGACCTTTTTCCTCTTCCCTTTTTGATCACCAGAACCAATGGCAGGACATTATAATGGGAGCCCTTGCCCAGACATGATCCCTGATTTTCTTATACACAAACACACCCTTTAGTTTTTGAAATGGAAATGCCAACTGGTCAGCATTGATACCACATTGGCCAAAGCCCCTGCTGCTTGCTTCTTTATTAGCTGGGTCAGCCACACATTCTGTTTATCAGTTGAGTTTGTGGCCTTTGACCTCTGTTACCTCGTAATTCTCTGAGCACTGTCATATGGGTATGACCTTTCCTGATTTTAGGCTTGACCTGCACTATGGTCCAGAGATGTCCCTGCCCTGGCTCTCCTTGGCAGGTCCTGGCCTATGGTTGTGCTTTTTTTTTTTCCCCTTTCTTCTGGAGAACCTCTGGGGTCTCCTGCATTGCAGGCAGATTCTTTACCAACTGAGCTATGAGGGAAGTCCTAGAGTATCTCAGGTCCATGTAATTTTAAAAAGAAAAAAAAAGAGCATTGTGGTATATGGCTTTTAAAAACATTCACCTGCATTTTTTTTTTCTTGTGATGAGAGCTTTGAAGATTTATGTTCTTGGCAACTTCCAAATATATACTACAATGTGCTCAATTGCTCAGTTGTGTCCGACTCTTTTCGACCCTTTGGACTAGAGCCCACCAGGCTTCTCTGTCCATGGGATTCTTCAGGCAAGAATACTGGAGTAGGTTGCCATTTTCTCCTCCAGGGGATCTTTCCAACCCAGGGATCAAAACTGAGTTTATTTACAGGGCAAAAATGGAGAAACAGACATCGAGAATAGATTTATGGACATGGGGAGATGGGAGGGGAGGGTGAGCTATATGGAAATTTATATTACCATATGTAAAATAGATAGCCAACTGGAATTTGCCGCATGGTTCAGGAAACTCAAACAGGGGCACTGTATCAACCTAGAGGGATGGGATGGGGAGGGAGTTGGGAGGGAGTTTTGAAAGGGAGAGGATATAGTCATGTATGGATGTGAGAGTTGGACTGTGAAGAAGGCTGAGCGCTGAAGAATTGATGCTTTTGAACTGTGGTGTTGGAGAAGACTCTTGAGAGTCCCTTGGACTGCAAGGAGATCCAACCAGTCCATTCTGAAGGAGATCAATCCTGGGATTTCTTTGGAAGGAATGATGCTAAAGCTGAAACTCCAGTATTTTGGCCACCTCATGTGAAGAGCTGACTCATTGGAAAAGACTTTGATGCTGGGAGGGATTGGGGGCAGGAGAAGAAGGGGACGACCGAGGATGAGATGGCTGGATGGCATCACTGACTCGATGGACGTGAGTCTGGGTGAACTCCGGGAGTTGGTGATGGACAGGGAGGCTTGGCGTGCTGTGATTCATGGGGTCGCAAAGAGTCGGACACGATTGAGCGACTGAACTGAACTGATGGTTGATCCATGTCAAGGTTTGACAGAAAACAGCAAACTTCTTTAAAGCAATTATCCTTCAATAAAAAAAATAATTAATTTAAAAAAATCAAGTCTTCTTCATTGTAGGCATATTCTTTACTGCTGAGCCATCGAGGAAGACCATATATTACAATATTATTGACTATAATCACCATGTTGTACATTACATCCCCATGACTTGTTTATTTTATAACTGGACATTTGTACCTCTTGACCCCCTACCCCCTTTATCCATTTTGTCCACCCCCTGCAACCCTCCTCCACCTGGCTACCCCATTCCATTCTCTATATCTATGAGTTTAGTTTTATTCTGTTTGTTCATTTGTTTTGTTTCTTACATTCCACATATAAGTGAAATCATATAGTATTTGTCTTTTTTTGACCTGTTTCACTGAGCATAATGCCCTCAGGATCCATCATGTTGTCACAAACAGCAAGAGTTCATCCTCTTATGACTGAGTATATTCCATTATAAGGCTTCTCTGGTGGTTCAGTGGTCAAGGATCCACCTGCCAATGTAGGAGACACTGGTTTGATGCCTGAGTCAAAAAGATCCTCTGGAGAAGGAAATGGCAACCCACTCCAGTATTCTTGCCTGCGAAATCCCATGGACAGAGGAGCCTGGTGGGTTACAGTCCATGAGACTGCAAAAGAGCAGAACACTACTTAGCAACTAAACAACAAATATTCCATTATATATATATATATATCTTCTTTATCCATTTGACTGTCAGTGGATGTGGTTGTTTCCATATATTGCTTATTGTAGATGATGTTGCAGTGAACACAGTGGTGCATATGTCTTTCTGAATTAGTGTTTCCACTTTCTTCAAATATATTCCCAGAGAGGAATGGCTGGGTCATATGGTGGTTCTGTATTTATTTGAGGAACTGCCATGCTGTTTTCCACAGTGGCTGCACCAACCCAGATCTAGTGTTTCAAGTCTCAGTTGAGACAGACCTTGGAATGAGTCTGTTCTTCCAAGGAATCTCCATAGGCAAATATGAACTTGTATAAAAACATAGCTATTTTTTATTCCTCTTTTGTTAATTTAGCAGAAATCCTGCAGAAGGCTTTTTCTTCTTTTTCTATGCCCAGCTGCCTGTGTTTTTGTCTTTGGCCTTGGCTGGCTCCTGGCAAACCAGCTGTGGTGGTAGACCCTCATTATTTATCAAGCACTTACTATGTGCTTTGTACCAGGCTCAGTAAATGTTGACTCTCTACCAGATCCTCAGTTCTATTGTTATTATTTCCATCTTAAAGATGAGGAAACTGAGACCGTGAGAGTTTAAATCCTTACCCAAGGCCAAAACCAACACTGATATTCACATTCTTTGGTTCTTAACCATATTGCTGTACTTCCTCATGAAGAAATATAGGCTCAGCAAGGACCTTCTATATAGCACAGGTAACTATATTCAAATATCTTATAATAGCATATAATGGAAAAGAATCTGAAAGAAAGAATATATACACATGTATAGCTGAGTCAATTTGCTGTAACCTGAAACAGTGTGAATCACCTATAGGTCAATTAAAAAAAAAAAAATGAAAGAAACACAGGCGTTACCGAGGAAGCTTGTAGGTCTTGCCCAAGGACGGTAACCTTGCTGGGCTCCAGGGGTTGGAGGGTGGAGCTGACGGCTCTATGATGTTTAGTTCTTGAACAGACTTCTGTCAGAGCTATTCAACACTCTTGATTTAGACGCTGCAGCATGAATGGGAAAGGGAGTGGGGAGTAGCAGAAATATGGCTCCAGAGTCTCACAGCATGGGGTAGTCCCAGGTTTGAAAATCCATTATGAGGCCTGCAGACAACCTGAGCGCTGCTTGTCTTGCTGATAACAGGTCAGTGGTGTTAGCAGCACTTGCTTGTTAACACAAGGGGTGGGAGAAGGAAGGTGACACTTCAATGTGTCAGTATTGACACTTGGTAGACATCGGTAGACACTTGGTAGAATTTGGTGGAAAAAGTGTTTTAAATTATCTAAAATAAGATTTGTCTGTGCTATCTCTACATACATTCTCATAATTTTTTTTAAGCTTGACTGTTTCTGTCCAGGGAAATATTATAGACACATTTTGCTTATGTGATATTTTTGAAATGATTTAGCAGAGAATGCAGATATTTTTGGAACCCCACTCCAGCACTCTTGCCTGGAAAATCCCATGGACGGAAGAGCCTGGTGGGCTGCAGTCCATGGGGTCGCTAAGAGTCGGACACGACTGAGTGACTTCACTTTTCAGTTTCATGCATTGGAGAAGGAAATGGCAACCCACTCCAGTATTCTTGCCTGGAGAATCCCAGGGACGCGGGAGCCTGGCGGGCTGCCATCTATGGGGTCGCACAGAGTCTGACATGACTGAAGCGACTTAGCAGCGGTAGCAGCAGATATTTTTGGGCTTCTCAGGTGGTGCTAGTGACAAAGAACCTGCCTACCAGTACAGGTAGATGTAAGAGACACGGGTTCAATCCCTGGGTTGGGAAGATTCCCCTGGAGGAGGGCATAGCAACCCACTCCAACGTTCTTGCCTGGAGAATCCCATGGACAGAGGAGCCTGACAGGCCACTATCCATAGGATCACAAAGAGTCAGACACGACTGAAGCAACTTAGCACACAAATGTTTTTTGGTACTGTATAATGGAGAAAGCTCTAGATAGGTGTGTGGAAGGTGGGCTGTGTGGTGACCTGCTAGGTGAGTTTGCTGAGATAGTCGTCCCTCTGGGTCATAATCACCACATCTGAGAAATGTAAGGTATAGACCGGATAATCTCTAATCCCTTCAGCTCTGAAATTCTGTGATTATGATTGTTGATTGTTGTCATCTGAATTTTTCATTGCCATTTTAATCACGGAGACCAAGCCACTGGTAGATCAGGAAGGCAGAGCCCTGGGTTTCTCTGGAGGGAATGCCACCCTGCCTCAGCGTGGAATGAGGAATTCCAGACCAGAGGCTCAGGGTGGAAAGCTAGAACTCTGGTCCTGAGTCTTTCCTGTAGGCCCCAGCACTAAAATGAGATACTCCTGTGAGTAAATTTATTTTTAGGTTATCTTTGTGTTCCCCTTCATTGCTAAGATATGTGACTGCTAACTATATGAATATCTGAGGAAATTTGCTAAATTATGTCTTACACTAGAGAGCCCATCTGTGACTATCCAAGAAACTGATACGAGTGACCACAAGTGAATTTAGTTTGAGACTAAAAGAGTTTATTTCAATGTTGTATTTAAGAATAAACAAAATGAAAACTTTAAACAACTTAAATATGCACAAACAGCTTATATACATTACAGTACTTCCATGATATGAAACATTATGCAACTTTAGAACAAGGTTGGTCTGTGTGTACTGATGTGGAAAGATCTCTAGGACAGATTAAACAGAAAAGCAAAATAATGATCTCATTATGTTTTAAAAAAGGCATATTATGTGTTTATGAGTGCATAAGCTTTTTCAAAGAATGAACAATACACTATTAATAGTGGAATTTGGATTTGAAGGAGAAAAAGGAGTTTAACTTCATTTTATACCTTCTATTCTTAAATTTCATAATAAAAATACATTTGGTAAAGGAGAGAATTTAGATTTCAGTTGAGTTTTTGAGGCAGTCTAATATTTCCTTTAGTGTCTGACTCTTTGCAACCCCAATGAACTGTAGCCTGTCAGGCTCCCCTGTCCATGGGATTCTCCAGGCAAGAATACTGGAGTGGGTAGCCATTTCCTTCTCCAGGAGATCTTCCAGACCCAGTGATTGAATCTAGGTCTTCCATACTGCAGGCAGACTCTTTACCATCTGAGCCACCAGGGAAGCCCAATACTTTCTTAGAAAAATCTTTATAAACAAAGCATACTGAGCAAAGCAAGGTGTTGTCAGTAAACACTAGTCTCCCAGTATTAGATAACCCCCAATCTCCGCAGCCTTTACTGTCCTCTTCTTAACACACAGCTCTCAGATTACACATCCTCTAACCCCAAATTGTCAGTGTCTCCCATTGTCTGCCTTAAATAAGTCTTGGAAGTGCATTATCGTGGACGAGCAGCTCACAGGCCTGCTGGTTCATCATCCATGCATTTGGCAATTATTTGTTGAGGACCTGCTGGGGACAGGATACAATGCTAGTTCCAGGATGTGTAGGTGATGGGTGTGCTTTTCAGAAACTGTATATGACTTCTTGGAGCCTCAATCTTCTCACTTGTAAAACAAATTGTTGGGATTAAATAGAAAAGCAAATGTAAGACTCCTTGCCCAGGCCCCAAAGGACAATATTTGCTTACTTGCCTCACCCTTCTCTCTGTATTGAAGGCTAAGTCTGATCCCCACTACTCTTGTGCCTGTTTCCTTTGGTTCCCATTCCTATACTGTGCATTGTTCTAGCACACAACCCACTATTCCTGCTTTGATTTTTGCTGGTTATATCCCTGTTGGTTGCATGCTCATCACTTCTCTTTTCTGGGCAAAGACTATCCTTCAGGATCTGGTTCATATGTTGTCTCCTTTATGCAACTTTTCCTGGTCCTGTTCTTTAACAGGAAAAGAGTCCAAGTGTAATGTCTTCCTCTTAAGAATCTGAATAGCTCATTCTGCTCTCCCTATCTTTATGTCATTTATATTATCACTTATGACACTGCACCTTAATTGGCAGCTGTCTGCCCCCTACTAAATATCTTTCCTGAGAGCAGTAACTAAGTTTTGTTCATGTCTAGAAGTCATCTGTGTCTCCATGTTCTCAGGAAATATGAATGACTTCATTTTTATGATTACCCAAATATCATTTTTACTTTTCTTTAAAAGATTGGTGGTGGTTTAGTCGCTAAGTCATGTCCGACTCTTACAACACTGTGGACTGTAGCCTGCCATGCTCCTCTGTCCACAGGATTCTCCAGGCAAGAATACTGGAGTGGGTTGCCATTTCCTTCTCCAGGTGATCTTCCCGACCCAGAAATAAACCCCTGGTCTCCTGCACTGCAGGCAGACTGAGCTATGAGGGAAGCCCATTTAAAGATTAGTATGAAACTAAAAATGAGGACATGTTCTTGAAATCCACTACCAACAACAGGTTAGACAGAATTTCTTTCCCTCTTCCGGGATTAATCTTGGAAATTGTGGAGTTGCTATTGCTGAAGAATATTCAGGAAAGGAGAGACCTCTGTCTAGGGTGGTCCAGGCAGTCACTGCCTTTGAGTAACTGGCTCATAAGATCTTGTCTGATGAGGTCAGATTTTATCCTGATAATTTTAAAAAACAAACAAACTATACCCACTATAAGACAACTCCTAGCAGAAATAAAGGAGAGTAGAAAGAAAAAAAACTTAAGTTTCAGATGTGTGTGAGAAAACGTTTCATTTTTCATATTTCTTTCCATCCTTATCCTTAGTTATGCAGTAAAGCTATCACCATAGCATATACACAGTTTAATGTTCTGCTTTTCTCTTAACATGATTTCCTACACAGTTTCCTATGTTTTTATGGGCATTTTGACTCTGTTTTCTCAGTGAAAAGATTGGAGTTCAATTGATCCCTTTCTTGAGTAAGAAATGGAGACACTAAAGCAAAGATGTAGTCTGAGGAAATGTCAACATTGTGTATTTTAAAAAGATGTGATCTTATTCTGATACTGCTGCGATATACTGAAGCACAAATATTATCAAATAATTTTATTAAATCTTGCAGCACAGTAAATGAGATTAAGACCATGAGCCACTTTAAAATGTTTTATTAAATGGAAATACAGCATCTTTAAGAGATTAGACAGACTTTTGCCCAAGCAATGGCTCTTTATTCACAAAAGTGTATTGGGAACAGCTGGAAGGCAGCCTTTTCTTATCAGCAGGTTTGTGTAACTAGCTTCAAGTTGTTTGCTAATGAAGTCCAGGTCTCCCACAACTAATAGAAAGGAATAATTTTACATAGAAGAATCAAACCCTAGCCTCCTTTTTCAGAAGAAATTAATTCGACTGGTGCCTGTAGGCAATGAGGTGTGTTTAACATGTGGAAATCATTAGGCTAAATACCAGAATCTCTTTGAGGTCTGTGGATATAGTCTCTGAAGAGAGAGAGAGAGGCATTTAAAACCAAACTGTACAGAATTCTAACAAGAACTATATACTTATTCTTGGAACTAATCCTCTGTCTTTGGCCCCAGGCTAAATTGACTAGATTTTTACTCCTTTCTACAATGAGAACCAACTGCCCTTTAATGTGATTTTGTAGCTTTCCTATAGGGAGGTTCTTAATTATTTTGCTATTTCTATCATCTGTCAGAATCATTCATATAAATGTCAGTTCAAGGTAAGTTTACCCTCTGGGCCAGCTCTCCTGTTAGGGATTGGTATATTTTATTATTTCAGATGGCCCCTGATTTACGATGGCTCGACTTAAGATTTTTTGACTCTATGATGGTGAGAAGGCCATGTGCATTCTGTAGAAACTGTGGTTTGAATTTTGAATTCTGATCTTTTTCTGGGTTAGTGACAGATGGTCCAACTCTTTTGTGATGCTGGGCAGTGAAGCCCCCAGTCAGCCATGTGATCACAATGGTAAACTACCCATACACTTAGAACCATGCTGTATCCACACAACCATTCTGGTTTTCACTTTAAGTACAGTATTCCATGGGCTTCCCAGGTGGCGCTAGTGGTAAAGAACCTGCCTGTCAATACAGGATATGCTGGAGACAGGGGTTCGATTTCTGGATCAGAAAGATCCCCTGGAGGAGGGCATGGCAACCCACTCCAGTATTCTTGCCAGGAGAATTCCCATGGACAGAGAAGCTTGGTGGGCTACAGTCCATAGGGTCTCAAAGAGTCAGACAGGACCGAAGCGACTTAGCATGCATGCACGCACAATATTCCATGAATTACATGAGATATCTAACAATTATACAAAAGTCTTTATGTTAGATGATTTTATCCAACTAATGTAGGAGTTCTATACACACTTAAGGCAGGCTAGGCTAAGCAATGATGTTCTGTACATTGGTGTATTAAATGCATTTTCAACTTATGATGGATTTTTCAGGACTCCCGTGGACTTTCCTTGTAAGTCAAGGAAAATCTGTATCCTTGCTTTATTCTGCTTATTGTGCATGGGTGCCAAGTCACTTGAGTTGTGTCTGACTCTTTGCGATGCTATGGACCGTAGCCCGCCAGGCTACTTTGCGCATGGGGATTCTCCAGGCAAGAATACTGCAGTGGGTTGCTGTGCGTTCCTCCAGGGCATCTTCCCAACCCAGGGATTGAACCCGCATCTCTTATGTCTCCTGCATTGGCAGGCAGGTTCTTTACTACTGACACCACCTGGAAAGCCCATAACCTCCTATAATTTAGCACAGGAATGATGATTGGATTTGTTTCCCAAAGGAGTGACTGCATCCTTGTGTGGTTTTCTATGGCTTGATCTATAAAAGGACCCACAAAAGATTGGTCCTGTATTTTTTTTTCTACTTTCATTTATGGCCTAAAGAGAGGTATTCAGCCTATTAGTCACCTAGATGAGCTACAGTGAGGCCCAAGAAGACCTGCAACAACTGTTAGACCACAGGTTAGTCCGAATTCCAGCAACAACTTGCACTGGGCAAGGTCTCTAAAATGTTAGAGGATTCAGAAGAAATGTTCTCAATGAAAGACCTATGAAATACCTTTGGTTCTGGGGATTCTACCAGATTTAGACTGCTTAGGAATGGCTGACCAACAGCATACCCTGTAAGCAGTTACTGTTTATTATTTCCAGTCTCCTGCCCCCAAACCCCACTCTTATCCCATGCCTCACTCCTGCTCTGTCCCACTGTTTATGTATCAACTGTGACATTATGAAGCTGCTCTTGCCCTGGGATAAGGTAGGAATGTCAAGGTGAGAGACGAGTCCTGAGGTAGAGATGAGGCAAGATCTCCCTGTACTCCTGGCATCCTGGCAGTATTTCCTGGCAAGAGGAGACTGGCTATCTCAAGAGGCCAGGATCTTGTGTAGTGATGCAAAAAATAGTGTTGGAGGTGCTTCAGGGAAGGAGATGGCATGTAAAGCTGATGGATTTTCAGTGGCTGAGATTGTGGGAAAAGGTGTTGAAGGACAGAACATCAGGGGCCTAGAAGGGATGGAACAGCATTAGGTATCTGTGTGTTCAAGGAGCATGCAGCTGGAGCAAAACCTGGCAAGGCGAAAGGGGCAGGGCCTGTGAGGTCTTGAAGGTGAAGCTGGGCAGTGTGGAATTTTCTTTGATTCCTAGTGATAAGAACCAGGAGAATTTTTGAGCAGGCAAATAGTATAATCATTGTCACAGCGCAGCTTTAGTCTGTGTGTGAGCTTTAGGCTTTTGGTGCCCTTATTTCCCTTTTCTTCCTTGGTATTATCCAAGTTGTCAACTCTGTAATTTCTAAAATTCTTTAACATTTCTCCCCATGCCCCTTAATCACATACTTCCTTGTAGTGTTTACCTGTTCATGCTTTTGTCTTATCACAAGTAGATTATAAGGGTCATAAGGGCCATATCTTTATCTACTTCTATTTCCTGTGCTGTGCCTAGTACACTGGATGCCCAATAAATATTTGCTGATTGGATAATAGCAGCCAATTACTGTATGTAAGTACAGCCACAGCTTCCTTCCTGTGGGGCATAATTTACAGCTAAACATTTTTCAAGAGAGAGAGCAATCATAGTGGATTTGATTTATGTAGGTTAAAAAAAAAGAAATATTCAGAATCAGTTTTGTGATCTTGGTGTTTGCCAACATATTATTAGGAAACTTAAGATAATGCTTTTATTTTTAAAATCCCATGGATTATTTTCAGCTTCAAACAGAGCTCTTATTTTCCTAAATTAGGCAAATGGAGTAATAACCAGCCACAGAGTGAAGTCAGGCTGCTTGACTCTGTGAATAAAGTGACAGGTAGCCTTTTTTCATGCACATGTAAAGACACTGATGGAATGAAACTCTTGTTTGGGATTTGGGGCAGGGTTTTAGCTCCTTCTCCGTTTCCTAATTTGAATGAAATTTTCATTGTCCCTGTAATTTCATTTACCAAATGTTTCATCACAGTCTCATGATTGTTGGAGACTTCTGCTTTCAAGCTATCAAAGAGAATTTGCTTTCTTCTCTTGAAAATCCCCCTAAACAATTGAAAAGGGCCAAAGATCAGGATATTTTCTGCATAATCTATTCTTATAAACCTGCTGCTGCTGCTGCTAAGTCACTTCAGTCGTGTCCAACTCTGGGCGACCCCATAGACGGCAGCCCACCAGGCTCCCCCGTCTCTGGGATTTTCCAGGCAAGAACACTGCAGTGGGTTGCCATTTCCTTCTCCAATGCAGGAAAATGAAAAGTGAAAGTAAAGTTGCTCAGTCATGTCTGACTCTCAGCGACCCCATGGACTGCAGCCCACCAGGCTCCCCCGTCCATGGGATTTTCCAGGCAAGAGTACCGGAGTGGGGTGCCATTGCCTTCTCCGTCTTATAAACCTAGGAGATGTCTATAACCCCAAACCACACATAACTTGAAGAAGGAAAGCAGATGAAGTGATGGCAAATGAGTTTGCAGAGAGAGATGGTCAAGAATAAAATGCTTGTGGGAGAGTAAGGAGAGAGGACCAGAAGTCACGGATGTACTCACAGAATCCCAGGAAGGCTCAGAAATAAGTTCCCAGTTCCCCAGGGGTAAGACAGAGGGCCTTAGGATGTTTGTGGGTAGGATGTGAGAGTTGACAAGAGGTATAAGGGCATCCTACATTGACTATGGAGAGAAGTTCTTCAACAGCAGCTCTGGAAGAGAGAGAATGACCAATCCAGAACGGGGCAGAGCGAAGAGGGCTCCATGAGGGAGGTGGGTGAACAATGAAACTGACTAGAAAAGAAGGAAAAGGAAGTCTGGGTTTAAATCCTGTCTCTATCACCAGTGAACTATGAATAAAGCAAATCAGTTAATGCCTCTGGTCTTCAGATTCCTCTTTTGTTAAATAAAAGGTTAGAACATGTGATGTTAAAGGTCCATTCAAACTCTGGATATTTTGACATGATGTTGGGTAGAAGGCAATAAAACCCCAGTAGTTCCACTTCTGCCAAAGAGAAACAAAAAGATATTCACACAAATACATCTAAGAAAATATTTGTAGAAGCATTATACATAAGAGTCCCAAACTAGAAACAGCCTAAATATCCATCAGTTGGTAAATGTTTAACAAAATGTGACATATTTATATGATGGAATACTATTTAGCAATTAAAAAGAAGGTATTAAATATGCTACAACATGGATGAACCTTGAAAATATTATGCTAAGTGCAAGAAACCAGATAAAAAGACTGTATTGTAAGATTGCCTTTATATGCAATGTCCAGAAAAGGCAAATGTGTAAAGATAGAAAATAGATGCATGGTTGTCTGAAGCTGAAGTGAGAATGGGGATTAAGGGCAAACAGGCACTTGTGGGATGATGAAATTTTCCAAAACTGGCTTGTGGTGATGGTTGTAGAACTTTCTAAAACTACCAAAACTCTGCATTGTACATTTATCATTATAAATTATACCCCAATGAAGCTGTAAAAAAGAAAAGATAACCAACCAACAAAGGGTAAGGGATGGAGAGGTGTACGTGACTCAGGGTTGGCAACATGCTGATTATTGTTGAGGGTGAGTGATGGATAGTGAGGGCTTGTTATATTTTTCTTTCTACTTCTGTGTATGTTTGAAATTTTACATAATTAAAAAGTCTAAAAATATAAGAATAAGGGAAAAAGGCAACCACAAGCCTATTCTATGGGTGTCAGGTAACACTGGTGATATGTATTTTACATGTGAAAGCAGGGGATGTTATAGACATGCTTAGGATATAATTTAAACCCCATTGACAGCCAATCTGTAGTATATCAAGTCCCCGTTTTTTCTTTTTTAACTTAAAAAAACTGAGATATTATTGATATACTAATGTACAGTATTATATAAGTTACAAGTGTACTTATATAGTGACTCACAATTTTTAAAGGTTCTAGTTCACTTAAGACTATTATATTTTAGAGCTATATTCCTATCAAGTCATTTGTAATAGCTTTTCCCTTTACTTCAGCAGGCCCTTGAGAAAAGCATGGTGACCACATCATCAGAAAGGTGGTTTCATTTTTATCAGCGTGTTCTGTTTAAGTAAGCATTACACATTTTAGAGAGGATAAAGTTAAAACAGGCTTTCCGGCTTCACAGGGAGCCCTCCATCTTAGAGAAGTAGACCATCTGAAACCATGTCATTTGTAATAGTTATCAATAGCTAGATTTTTTTATGCTTGAAGCTTAGATGCGATATCCCATTGCAGAGGCTGTCTGCTGTCAGACGTGGGTATGAGGATGAGTATTAGTTTCTTGTTTACTGTGCGCTTGTGCGTGTATGTGTGCTTAGTTGCTTCGCTCACGTCCGACTCTTTGCGACCCCATGTACTGTAGCCTGCCAGACCCCGCTGTCCATGAGATTCTCCAGGCAAGAATACTGGAGTGGGCTGTCATTTCCTTCTCCAGGGGATCTGCCTAACCCATGGTTCAAACCCATGTCTCCTGTGTCTCCTGCATTGCAGGAATATTCCTTACCCACTGAGCAACCTGGGAAGCCCACTGTATACTTGTACAAGGATCTGTTTAAACATCATATCAACATTCTGAAGATCGCTTTTTTGTTCTTATTTTATGATGAGAAAAGTTAAGGCCAAGGAAGCTGAATAACTTGCCTGAGATCAAGCAGCTGGTTAATGTTCAGGCTGGGACCACCTGAGACTCTATAGATTGTGCTCTCATTGGTTTTATTCTCGTGGTTGTATTGGAACATATTTTATGTCAGAGGCCTTTCTTCCACAAACCTCAAGCTAACTTGTGTGGTGCACTGCCTTAGTGGAGTGGACGTGAGGTGGATGAGAGAGAGGACGAGGCATTCTTCTGGGGTGAGGCTATATATCCTCAGGGTGCATGTTGATCCCTGTTATGGCAGTGACCATCCTGGTGGCAGGTTTTAGGCTGCCTCATGCTAAAAATGTCACAAATGATTCCCGAGCTTTGATTTGAAAGTGATGGAGACATATGTCTGAAAGTCAGATCCTTATATAACCATGATTACTATTTCTCACTTGTCTCTTGGCTTCCAGTCCATTCTTGAACTTGCCACCCAGTTGTGTTACTTCCATGTGTAAAAAACCATCAATTAATAAACCTCACTGGCTACGGAGTAAAGTGTGAAATCTTTAGTCTTCAGAGCTTCTCATATTTTGCTTCACCCTGTCTTTCTACTCTCCTTTCCACTGTTTTCCCATCAGATACCCTATGCCCATGACATCTGGTATATTCCACAGTTTGTACTCCTTTGTGTATTATTTTGTTCCTACTGACTATCCTTCCCTGATTCCCCCTTCTCTACTCGGCCAGCTCCTATTCAGCCTTCAAAGCCCCAGTGAAGCATCATCTCCTATGGGAAGCCTTCTCTGATTTTTCTCTCATCAACAATAAGCTCCTCCTTCTCTGGATCTTCATGATACTTTCTACACACCTCAATTACATGTGATTTTTGTAGTTCTGTATGTACCTCAGCTCCTTCAGGCTGGAGACCTGGTAGCCCTATCTTTGTGTCTTATCACCCACTTCTATGTCTGACATTTACTAGGCCCTCAGGGAATGTTGGTAGAACTAACTTTTCTGCAGAAATCTGATTTACACGTTTTAAAGACTTTTACCCAATGTCTTTACATGGAAAAGAAATGGGAACTGGCCTGGAAGTATCAAGATAAGATACTTACAATGGATCAGAAATACAGTCCTATTGCATAAGGTAAAATATAGTCCAAGTATCAACCAGGATGCTAATATTCCCACTATGCCCTCTTCCCCCTTCCAGTGTCTCATCTAACTGTTTTTGTGGGGGAAGGTGTAGTCAAATGAGAGTCCAGGTACTGGACAGGGGTGAGAAAGATGTGCCTAGGAATTTTCCAGTTTATCATAAGAAAGAAGACACCACTTAGATTAAATAATTTGTAAGGTCCCATCAAGCTCTGGAATATTTTTCATTGTTTTAGTCTCCATCTTTTAGCAAATAAGAGAAAGGAAATTTTGGTTCATCACTCACTAGATATTTTGAATCATAGGACCATATGTGGTGACCTATTTGGGGTCAGACTTGCTAGGTCTTTGAACTTGACCTTCAAACCATCTGTTTGAACCATCCATATGTTCAGATCATTTGGTTCTAAGCTGTAGCTTGTGTGACTGCTTACTAGTATTTTATGGACAAGAAGATTCGTGTGGTTTCATGATGATAATCCCAATAGATTTATATTTCAAAGGAGATAGTCTAGAAACATGGAATCTTTTTATGAGAGAAAATAATTTCTAGAAACTTGAACAGTTTTTTCCCTCCTCTGCTTCTAGTATGTTTCCTGCTAGTTACTGGGTAAGTGTTACAAGTAAAAATTCACCTTTCTTTGGGAAGGATGAGCTGAAAATGATCTCTGTTTCCCTCGGAAAACTGGTTTGCAGAAGTGTCAAAGTATTCATCCTCGAGTGGGAGAGCCATCTGGTTTTCCACGGTGCCCCCCCCTTTTTCCCATCATCGTTTAGTGGACATTTTATGAGCTCACGTGGAGGGTGTTGCTCTCCTGACCATCATCTTTTCATCTGGGTTAGCTGGCTCAGTGCATTAATTTCCATTCTTAATTAACACTTTAAGCATATGAGCTAAGATGGTTCACCTACAAAAACAAATGAAAATGCCAAACTGCAGAGCAAAGCAGGTTTCCTGTCATGTGCTGGGGAGAAATAGCTCTGAACTTTCTCCCTGCCCTTCTTGTGCATCACCCTTGATGGAGAGAGACTTCCTAGTTGGATTCCCCACTTCTCGTTTCATATTTGATATTGTACATTATTATACTTTGAGCCATTAAAACTATACTTTCTGCCTTCATTCATTTGATTTTTATTATGTTTTAGAACGTTGCATGGGGAGACCTACCTGTCATGCCTGCCATATCCTACTCTGCTTCTCTTCTCGGAAAAAGACAGTTTCTGTGCCCTAGAGCCCTGCAAAGCAGAAACCACAAAAACGGGGAAAGGTGGGGAACTGGGGCCTGGTTTCTGGGTGAACTCCTTTAGGGGAACAGCTCTGCAGCCAGAGTAAACATTCCACTTTGGTAGAGATAACTACTTGGTTTTCCATTACCCACGCCAGTGAGGTCATAAAGAGTATGGTTACTTTAATGAGCGTCATGTTTTGTTTAAAGTGTGTATTGCTTGATAGAAAATGCTCAGAGTTCAGAATGCTCAGTTAATGTTTTGCTGCTGATGACATGTTACGCAGAAAACACTTGGCCCCCTTCCTCCTCCATCTGCCCTCTCTTGCCGTGCACAGAGTGAGGAAGGCTGTGCGGTGGGCTTGGGTAGATGGACCTGTTCTCTGGAGGGCCAGCACCGCTATGTATCTTGACTCGAATCTCACAGCCCTCAAAGATAGGAGACAGGGCTTTCTCTCCCATTATCCTGTGGGTGCAAGAGAGTGAAGTAAATCCAAGAAGATATATGTGTTGTGTTAGTTCCTCAGTCGTGTCTGACTCTTTGCAACCCCACGGACTGTAGCCTGCCAGCCTTCTCTGTCTATGGGATTCTCCAGGCAAGAATACTGGAGTGGGTAGCCATTTCCTTCTCCAGGGGATCTTCCCGATCCAGGGGTCAAACCCAGGTCTCCTGCATTGCAGGCAGATTCTTTACCATTGAGACACGAAGGCAGAAGCCTCGGTGAATGCTTGCTTCAGAGGGAAAAAAAAAAAAACAACTGAGAGGAAAAACAAGTTGAATTCAGTAGAAGGTCCGAGCAGGAACCAGAATAACCATGGGCAGAACAGGAAGCAATGGGAGGGAAGGGTGAGCCTGTTCCAGCCCTGGCACAGGCATTCCTGAGAGCGTCACCCTGCCCATAAGTTCTAGCCCTTCACATTGTGTAAGTGAACCCAACGGTGAGAAGTAAATAGAAAATAACAGTTTCTATCACCTTGTGTAATAGTTTCCCACCATTGTTTTGGGGGTGAAATATTTCACCTAAGTAAATTTACTGGGTAAGTGGTTTCCACCTGTCAACATTTCAACCAGCTGGAATGGAAATGTTCTCCACCTTTCTGCCCTCTGTCTTCTGAGTATAAACTGAAGAGAGACCGCCCTCTATGTTTCTGCCTCCTGCAGGCTCTTTCTCAGACATGAATCCCATCCTGTCTCACCCAAGCTTCAAATGCTAGAAATTGGTCCCCCTGCTTTCAGGATCAAGTTCAAACTCCTTCACTTAAATATGAAAGGCCTCATTAACTGGTTCTGGGCCAACTCTCAAGTCTCATTGCCTTCCCCCTTTCCAGAGGCATTCTGTACTTCAGCCATTCTGAACTATTTCTTACAACTTATGTATGTTATGCATACCTAATCACTCAGTCATGTCTGACTCTTTGCATCCCCATGGACTGTAGCCCGCCAGGCTCCTCTGTCCATGGGATTTCCCAGGTAAGAATACTGGAGTGGGTTGCCATTCCCTTCTCCAGGGGATCTTCCTGACCCAGGGATTGAACCCAGGTCTTCCGCATTGCAGGTAGATTCCTAACTGTCTGAGCCACTAGGGAAGCCCTTCTTACAGTTAGTTGAATTTAAGCTTTCACACATATTGTTCTTTCTGTGTGGAGTGCCCACCTGCCTCACTGATCTGCATTCTTGATGTGAGATGTTCCTAGGTGTATCCTCCTCTTCTCAGCCCCTGACTCCCCCACATAAAAAGGATGATGCCCTTCTGGATTCCCCCAGGGTGTCTTATCACAGAATTCTCTACTGTACTGTAACTGTGGGTCTACTGGCCTGCCTCCCCAACGATGGTGATTATAGCATTTAGTGAGCAGTTACTAAATATTAGGTGCTTTTCTAAGATTTTAATGTGTATTAACTTGTTTCATCTTTATAGCAACATTTTTCAATAGATGCTATTATTTTCTCTATTTTAAGGAGGAGTAAATTGAGTCACAGGACACTGTACCACACACCCACGGTCTTGCTGCTACTGTTGATAGAAATAGGATCTTTTTAAAAGGCTTTTTAGGCATTTTATTTTAAACTGTTTTAGTTACAACATTTTAAAAAATTTAATTTATTTTTTATTTTTTGCTATGCTGGGTCTTTGTTGCTACACGGGGGCTTTCTCTGTTTGCATCAAGCGGGTGCTACTGTCTAGTCATGATTCACGGGCTGCTCATTGCGGTGGCTTCTCTTGATGCAGAGCACAGGCTTTAGAGCAGGGGCTCAGTAGTTGTGGCACAGGGGTCTAGCTGTTCCATGGCAGGTGGAATCTTCTTGGACCAGGGATTGAACCCGTGTCCCCTGCATTGCAAGGAAGAGTCTTAACCACTGGACTACCAGGGAAGCCCTGAGGTAGGATTTGATCCCAAGCACACTGGCTCCACAGCCTGAATCACTACACCCTCTGCTATCTGTAGTGACTGCACCCCTCATTAGGGAATGCAGTGGGCATGCTGTGTTTAAGGTAATCAAGGAATGAGTGAATGCAGTTATGCATTGAGCTTACAGAGGCTATTTGGACTTCCCTGGTGGCTCAGACTTAAAGCGTCTGTCTACAACGCGGGAGACCCGGGTTCAATCCCTGGGTTGGGAAGATCCCCTGGAGAAGGAAATGGCAATCCACTTCAGTACTATTGCCTGGAAAATCCCATGGACAGAGGAGCCTGGTAGGCTACAGTCCATGGGGTCACAAAGAGTCGGACACGACTGAGCAACTTCACTTTCACTTACAGAGGCCAGTTGGTCTAAAACAAAGATCTACCAGATTGTCATTTAAACATCTTCTGTTTAGCTTGACTGCCTCCTCTTTGCTGGTTGTCAGTTTTGATGTGATCCCTGCTAATCTTACCTTCAGTCAGTTCAGTCACTCAGTCATGTCCGACGCTTTGCAACCCCATGGACTGCAGCACGCCAGGCCTCCCTGTCCATCACCAACTCCCGGACTTTACTCAAACTCATGTCCATTGAGTCAGTGATGCCATCCAACTATCTCATCCTCTGTCATCCCCTTCTCCTCTTGCCTTCAATCTTTCCAAGCATCAGGGTCTTTTCAAATGAGTCAGCTCTTCGCATCAGGTGACCAAAGTATTGGAGTTTCAGCTGCAACATCAATCCTTCCAATGAATATTCAGGACTGATTTCCTTTAGGGTCGACTGGATAGATCTCCTTGCAGTCCAAAGGACTCTCAAGAGTCTTATCCACACCACAGTTCAAAAACATCAGTTCTTCTGTGCTCAGCTTTCTTTATAGTCCAACTCTCACATCCACACATGACTACTGGAAAAACCATTGCCTTGACTAGATGGACCTTTGTTGGCAAAGTAATGTCTCTGCTTTTGAATATGCTATCTAGGTTGGTCATAAATTTTCTTCTAAGGAGTAAGCATCTTTTATTTCATGCCTGCAGTCACCCTCTGCAGTGATTTTGGAGCCCAGAAAAATAAAATCTGTCACTGTTTCCACTGTTTCCCTATCTACTTGTCATGAAATGATGGGACCAGATGCCATGATCTTTGTTTTCTGAATGTTGAACTTTAAGCCAACTTTTTCACTCTCCTCTTTCACTTTCATCAAGAGGCTCTTTAGTTTTTCTTCACTTTCTGCCATAAGGGTGGTGTCATCTGCATATCTGAGGTTACTGATATTTTTCCCAGCAATCTTGATTCCAGTTTGTGCTTCATCCAGCCCAGCATTTCTCATGATGTACTCTGCATAGAAGTTAAATAAGCAGGGTGACAATATACAGCCTTGACGTACTCCTTTTCCTATTTGGGACCAGTCTGTTGTTCCATGTCCAGTTCTAACTGTTGCTTCCTGACCTGCATATAGATTTCTCAAGAGGCAGGTCAGGTGGTCTGGTATTCCCATCTCTTTCAGAATTTTGCAGTTTGTTGTGATTCACAGTCAAAGGCTTTGGCATAGTCACTCAAGCAGAAATAGATGTTTTTCTGAAACTCTCTTGCTTTTTCGATGATCCAGCAGATGTTGGCAATTTGATCTCTGGTTCCTCTGCCTTTTCTAAAACCACCTTGAACATATGGAAGTTCACAGTTCATGTATTGTTGAAGCCTGACTTGGAGAATTTTGAGTATTACTTTACTAGCGTGTGAGATGAGTGCAATTGTGTGGCAGTTTGAGCCTTGCTTGGCATTGCCTTTCTTAGGAATTGGAATGAAAACTGACCTTTCTAGTTCTTATTGTCTTATTGACCTTTTCCATTCGTATTGTTTTCCTGTTTATACACAGATAGAACTGGCTAGGGAAAAGAGCTTGTGAGGAAGGGCTAGGATGATGACTGGTGCAGAAGACAGTGATGGCCTTTTGTAAACTTGTGGCCCTCCCTGACCCACAGGGAAATGCTTCATGTTGCAACCAAAGTCCCCAGAGCCTGAACTTCGGAATCCTTACCATTATCTGAGTACAGTGTGTAGTCAACACAGTTACCATCTTATTGGCGATGTTGTGAAATCAAAGACCCTGATTACAGGAACTCATTTTTCTCAGATGAAACTAACTATCCCTGTTTTCTTATAATTTCCTTTCAATAAACTGATAGTATCCTCTTAGAAATTATTTTAAATGATCTTCTGTACCAATCTTGTAGCACACGTTTCCCTTTTGGATGTTTCCACAAGCAAGACAACACATCTCTGTTTAATACAAATTGATTTAAGTGATACCTTTTCCTAACTTCTAACCCGGTGTTGGGAACTGTGCTGCACCAGAACAAAGAAGTCTGGAAGGAATGGGGAGGCGAATATTATCATTGAAAGAGTACATATTATTAAATCATTTATAAATAAGTCAATGTAATATGCCTTCTATCGTGATATAAAGAGAAAAATAATGCCATGTTGCTTAAAGGGAGGGGGCAGTAATTGTAAATCTTTACATTCCAAATTGTAACAACAGAGATGGAGGCATTTGAAGTGTAAGTTCTGACGCCTGTGGGCCACTCAGGTACAGGCTCCCCCTGTGAGCAGAATTCAAGCAAGCTGATTTGCAAAAGAAAATGGAAGGTCTGAGGAAATATACAGTATTTAAAATATTTTCTTGATCATCATTTTAGGAGTTCCTCCCCTCAAAAATGAACTTAGTTTTCAAGTGGCCATTTTCTTAATTGATTAAATTGGGTAGAGGGAGAGTATACTTTGTAATCAGGGGATGAAATTTCTGAATGTTTGCTTTGCTTTATAACAAATGTTAGAATATTAAGGTCTTAATCTCAAAAGATTTAGGTCCTTCATCTCAGAATGGTATTATCAATTCTTGTTTTTATGTTTTATTTTGCTTTTATTTATTTTTTTCATTTCCCTTTTTTCTTTTCAGTTCTAATCTTGACAATCGTTTGGAATAAATTTTTTTAAACTGTGATACTTCTAATCTATTCTTTATGTGTTGTGAAGGATACCCACCTTATGTGAAAATATTCAGGTCATGCTAGCTCAGGCCTCTGCTGGACTGCTACTGGGTATTTCTTTGCCTTAGACCTGGGTAGGCCAGAGAATTACTGCCTCCCCCCCAACCCCCGCCACTTTAGTAATCCCAAGGATGGAGGACCTTAAGGTGAGAATCGCTGCCGGGTTTCACCTTCTGAGGGTTCCGCAGGGACCTAGCGGACCTGTGCTCAGGACCGGTGCTGGCCCTTCCGGTTGCCGTCCTCCACTGGTGCCATCGGCTGTGGCCAGACTCGGCCTCCCACCCCCGCACCGGATGCTTTCTCCCTCAGAAAACACTTTCTCTGCTGTGCTGCTCTGTCTTCCCAGAGGGCAAGACTTCTGAGTTCCCAACCCTTTCCCCGCCCCGACCCCGCCCGCCCTGCCCCCACCAGTCTTCCAGCATGGAAGACCAAGCTAGAGCTTTGGCAGTACTCGCCTCAGTGATCAGAAAGGAAGAAGCATTGCTATGCGCTCAGGATTTCTTAGTGAACTTCCCTCTTCTTCGATCCTTGCTTTTCATTTCTTGTAAAATAAAAAATCTCCTGGGAGTGGCTTCCCCAAAAGGAATAACCTGTCCCAATGGTTGCCCAAGCCACTACTTTTTAGGAACCTGCAACTTCTTATAGGTGGTTTGTTTTTATTTGGAAATAATGAGTGTTCCAGGAAACACCTCAAACCTTTAGAAAAAATGTAGGATAAAGTAAAATAAAACAAAGAAAGCATCTTTTGCTTCCCTTGTGTTATAATTAGAAGTAATTTTCTAGAAAATTGTTACGCATGTTCAAGCATGTGTATTAATATGTACAGAAATAGTATTGTACCACTCTGTTTCATGGATTCTAAGATGCCATTGCTTGTACACCAATTTCCCAGATGTTAAGACATGAAGAAATGTTCATTTTACAGTCAATAAGATATAGAATATTACTCTTAAGACTGAGACCTTTCTTTTTCACACATATTCAACATCTTGAGCATCAGTCCATATTAGCATTTTTTTATGTCATGGTATTCTACATTCCCAATCTATATTCAGATACACCTGTGCATATGTGTGCTTGTGTGCTGAACTGTGTCCGACTCTTTGCGACCCTATGGGCTGCAGCCTGTCAGGCTCTTCTGTCCATGGGATCCTCTAGGCAAGAATAATGGAGTGGGTTGCCATTTCTTCCTCCAGGGGATCTCCTTGACCCAGGGACTGAACCTGTGTCTTCTGCATTGTAGGCAGATTCCTTACCACTAAGCCATCTGGGAAACCCATTCAAATACATATTCCATATTTCAAATCCACAGCTGTATCACGATTTAAGGATTTTCTTATTGATGAACATTCATGGTTTTATAAGTTTTCTATATCAGTTTTTATAGAAACATAGATTCTTTAATTTATTTTTATTTTTTTAATTAAATGAAAGAGTCTTTAAATTCTATAGGGTTTTATAGTTTTCAAAAGTTTCACACACATGATTTCATATAATCCCATAATAACTATCCCTCCACCTTTATATTGCCCATCCCCTCTCCTCTCCCAACTGGTAACCACTAGCTCTCTATATCTGTGGGTCTGCATCTTTTTTGTTTTATACACTAGTTTGTTGTATCTTTTAGATTCTACATATAAATGGTATCATGCAGTGGAATATAGGTTTTTATATTCCAATTAATGCTACAGTAAACCTCCTTGTTTATATGTCACTGTATTCAAGCAGTTGTAAGTTTCTCAAATTGTTGGGTCAAAAGGTGTGCACCTTCATTATACTTTTTTTTTAGTGCAACTTTTATAGAAATTCTTTTAATAGCTTCTGTGTTTTCAGTGTGAGGAAGGAGTCAAACATCCTGATGCGTAGCTTCTGCTAGTGATCCCCTGTCAAGAAAACCTGGAAAGATGGATAGACACATCTAATAAAGCACCTATCTTTATCCAGTCATAGGCTTCCCTGGTGGCTCAGATGGTAAAGAATCAGGTTACAATGCAGGAGACCCAGGTTTAATCCCTGGATCCCTGGAGAAGGGAATGGCTACCCTCTCCAGTATTCTCACCCGGGAAATCCCATGAACAGAGGAGCCCGGCTGACCATAATCCATGCAGTCACAAAGAGTCAAACACAGACTAAGCAACTAACACTTTCACTTTTTTTCACTGTCACTGAAGTTTTTCATTCTGAGGTGCCTGTTTTTTCATTTTTAACAGTTCTAATTGGAGATGTGTTATAATGGTGTAGTCCTTCCCCTATAACTCCTGCTATTAAATTGTATATCTTAACAATCAACTGAATCAAAATATGTATTTTAATGTGTGTGTGTATGTACATATGTAGATGCACTTCAAGACTTACTTGGAAATGATTCTTATTCTAATTTAATGATGAAAATGTAGTTGTTATTTTCCCACTGAAGCAGTCTTGCCACTAACCAGGGTTTTAGAGCTACGCTGTGTTTATCTAGCATCAGCTACTCCTCTCCTTTAGAGTCTGCACATGTAATTTAAAAACATTCATTTACTGAAAAGTACCTTCTCAAGGAAAAATCAAATCACAAACAGCACCTTGAGAAATGCTAATACCATTTCACTTAGAGTTAAAGCATTTAGAAGTTGATTCCAACCTCATTAACTTACAGAGGAGGAAACTCATGACTTAACACATGGTATCTTGGGCATCTTGCCCAACTGATAATTGACAGTAAAAAGAATATTATTAAGTGAATATGGCAGAGCTTGAAGGCATACTTGAGTCATGAAATGACAGCGTTGGTGCAAATGACAGCCTTCCCTCCTGTCCTGCTGACGTACTCACAAATATTCTATCTGCAAACATTTTTCAGGGTAATCTGCTTCATTCCTTAGGAGCTTGGCATTGGCGAGCCCGGCCCCTCACACTTGTTTCTCGCTTTCTGCTTAATTCATATAAATCTCCTGTATTTTTCTGTGTAGCACTCTTCCTCCACCTTTATTTTTTTAGTTTCCTAGCTGGTGTGCAGTATATCATACAGGCTGCCCTCTCCTGACTTTTGGCGCCAGAAGGCTTCCAGTACATCAGAAGTGGTGTTGTGAGTAGGTCTTAAACAGTTGGCACTTAATAAATGTTGCTGATTGTCTTAGCTTTTTTTTGGTCTCTCTTAAGACCATTCCAGTAGTGCACTGGCAGGGTATCTGAGCCAGTGTACTCCTCTATGCCCCATAGAAGCTGACTTATTTTCTTTCCAGCGATTGATCATTTACCTAGTCAAAAGGCAAAAGCAATCTTGCATGTGTATAATAAAATTGTTAAAACTACTTTCTTGTTATCTGTCACCTGGTATGGAAGGAGGCAGTTATTTACATTTTCAGTTGCTTTTTGTGAAACAAAGATCAAAGACCTCTTCTGCAGTTTCCTCCTCTACTTAAACCACAACTTCCTTCCTCTGTATTAAAAGCCTTGGTAACATGCATTAGTATTAGACTTTCTCACCCTGAGTGGCAGATAATAATTTTGTTTGACCAAGATTACATGTGGCCACTTCATCTGTGGGTGCTCCTGTATTTCTGAATGGAAGCCACTGCAACACATTTAGAGGTCTATGAAGCAGTATATTTTGATTTTATGTCTTTCAGGGAGAAAGACTTTATGGGAGTGTGTCTCACTAACTTTCAATCTCTTTCTGGTTATGGACCCTTCTGAGCATCTGATAAAAGCTTGAAGTGGGTGAGGCTTGGTAGCTCAGGACAGCCATGGTTCATTTCAGAACTACTCTGAAAGTGACTCCCTTTCAATTGTTGTTTAAATAATATGTTAACAAGATGACTCCTCAGGATAATGGAAAGATAACAGTAGAGGAATTATGGTCAGAGCAAGGGTGGGTAGTTCTACACATGACTGAAGCCTCAGTGTTCAGACTGTTGGAGAAGGAAAGGAGATCAAGGGGGGCATTTGGTGACCCTCCCACAAAAAGCAAGCACCCCACTCTCAGGACATTCTGACGCCCCCAGAGCCCACTCAGGAGCTCTTGGGGGTCTGCAGGCCTCAGGTGGGGAAGTTCTGCTCTCGGGCTTGATGGGAATTACTTTCTTAGGTCCAAGAAACCTGGAGTGGGGGGTGCGGCCATTATCTGAATTTCAGCTCATGCTTCCCAGGTGTGAGGCCCTGCCAGTCAAGTTACTTCACTTCTTTTAAGTCACTTTTCCCATTGAAAGTGGGAAGAAATAAAACCAGGCACACAGGATGGTGGGAGGCCTAACAGGGATGCCATGAATAAAGCCCCTGCCACATTCAGCTGGTGGCTCTTCTTTTCTCTTGCTCCATCATCTTTGGTTTCTTGGGTGGGGAGTTTCCTTCCCTAAGGAGATAGATTCACAGAGTAACAGAGACCACTAGCTGGACTGAGGCTGCTCTCAGAGCCCCAATGCCTTTGCAGAGGTTGGGAAATGGATGTCACTCTTCAACCCCCCACCCCACTTCCCCCTCCTCGCCCCAGGACCCCGCCACCAAAGACACCCCTGGGGGCACTGCACCAAGACCAGAAAGGCAGGGGGCTCATCCTCAGAGGACCCCGAGGGGAGGAGGGAGGGAGCACAGTGCTCGCTGACCAAAATGGAACCTCCCTCTAGGACAGGAACAACCGTGGGAGACACTCTGATGGGGAAGGTAAGGCAGGACAGCGCCCCCTAGAGGACTCCAGGACAGCTCTCCACAGTGGAGGGAAGGAAGGTCCCAGAAAGCTTGGAGAAGGTAGAGAGACAAACCTGGTCTGGGCCAAAGACTGGTCTTAAACCTGATGACTGCTCTGAGAGCAGGGCTTTGTCTTTCCCTTCCTTTTTGTCTTTTCCCTTTTCTTCAAGACCAAAAAACCCTATACCCCCAAATCTTAAATATTCCTAGCTTTGTTTGGTGTTCGTGTTAAAGGGAATTAAAGGAGGAGAAGGGGGTGACAGCAGATGAAATAGTTGGATGGCATTACCGACTCAATGGGCACGAGTTTGAGCATTCCAGGAGACAGCGAAGGATAGGGAAGGATAGGGTGTGCTGCAGTCCATGGGATCGCAAAAGTTAGACATGACTTAGCCACTGAACAAAGGAGGAAATGGCAGCATGGATCTTGAAAGAATAAATGAGTATGACCCTAATGCATGAACACTTTTATATCAATGTGAGGAGGAAATAAGGTGATTAGCAAAAGTGGAGTAAAATTAGTAAGGAAGGCGGATGAAAGGACCTTGTGAGTGTTCATTCAAGAAGGAGGAATGAAGTTCAGGTTTGTGGAGTTTGAGTGTTCATCAGAGGAATAAAAATATCTGTTTGGAGGAGGAAATAGCAACCCACTCCAATTGCCCAGAAAATCCCATGGACAAAGCAACCTGGTGGGCTACAGTTCACAGGATCAGAAAGAGTTGGACACCACTGAGTGAGCACAAACGAACAATAAATATACCTACAGACTTGTGGTCCTTTTGGGGTTCAGCAGAATGCTACATCAATTGTTTCTCCAGGACAATGGCGAAGTATGGAACTGGCTTCCTCCTTGCAAAGTACTGATCGATTCTTCATCCATCATATCCTTGAACCACTTCTTCCCTCTTTGAATTCTCTTTCTTCTACATCCTTTGTATTTCTTTCTTTCTTTTCTGGACTCTTTTTGTTGTGCTTTTGCAAAATAGATTTAGTCTCATAGTATGGACTATTGAACACAGCACTGAATGATAACCTTATAACTCAGAATTGTTGTAAACTGATTTCTCGTCTAGAACATTTTCAGTGGGAACCCAGGCATTAGGTTTATCAAGGGGGGAATCGAAGTCCTAGATCTGTGTGCTTTGGGATGTTCAGTGCAGTTCAGTTCAGTCGCTCAGTCGTGTCCGACTCTTTGTGACCCCATGAATTGCAGCACGCCAGGCCTCCCTGTCCATCACCAACTCCCGGAGTTCACCCAAACTCATGTGTACCGAGTTGGTGATGCCACCCAGCCATTTCATCCTCTGTCATCCCCTTCTCCTCCTGCCCCCAATCCTTCCCAGCATCAGGGTCTTCTCCAATGAGTCAACTCTTCGAATGAGATGGCCAAAGTATTGGAGTTTCAGACTCAGTGTCAGTCCTTCCAATGAACACCCAGGACTGGTCTCCTTTAAGATGGACTGGTTGGATTTCCTTGCAGTCTAAGGGACTTGCAAGAGTCTTCTCCAACACCACAGTTCAAAAGCATCAATTCTTTGGTGCTCAGCTTTCTTCACAGTCCAACTCTCGCATCCATACATGACCACTGGAAAAACCATAGCCTTGACTAGATGGACCTTTGTTGGCAAAGTAATGTGCTGTCTAGGTTGGTCATAACTTTCCTTCCAAGGAGTAAGCGTCTTTTAATTTCATGGCTGCAATCACCATCTTCAGTGATTTTTGGAGCCCCCCCAAATTTAAAGTCTGACACTGTTTCCAGTGTTTCCCCATCTACTTCCCATGAAGTTTGAGGATGTTACTTTCTGCTTACCTGATAGAGTTGGATAAGACCCAGGGTTGGAGGGCAAGTGGGTAAACATGGGAATTTTTCAAATACTATTTATACATTTCTCAAATACTATTTATAAGATTGCAAATTATAACTTTCTGGGGAACAGTCTGACAATATGTATCAAAATTTGAAATATGTATACTTTTTGACCCTGCCATCCCACTCCTAGGAATTCATGTTTTTTTTCCCTAGAAATCCATTCTTAGGTAACAGTTAGACACATGCAGAAATATGTTAGGCTCAAATGTATTCTTATGATATCCACTGCAACTGCAATATTATATGTAACAGAAAAGAATTGGAAGCAGCCTAAATGATGATTAACCAAACCTAGTTTAACTAAAGGGCTTCCCCGGTGGCTCAGGTGGTAAAGTATCTGCCTGCAATGTCGGAGACCCAGGTTTGATCCCTGGGTTGGGAAAATCCTCTGGAAAAGGAAATGGCAACCCACTTCAGTATTCTTGCCTGGAGAATGCCATGGACAGAGGAGCCTGGTGGGTTAGATTAGTTATGAAACTTCTACTTGGTCAACTAGTGTTGAGCCATGACAGGAAGAAAAAAGACCTATATATTCATTTTGAAAGATACTCATAATATATTATTGAATTCCAAACTAACGTGTATGATATATTTTAGGTAAGTGGGAGAAGGCAATGGCACCCCGCTCCAGTACTCTTGCCTGGAAAATCCCATGGACGGGGTCACCTGGAAGGCTGCAGTCCATGGGGTCGCTGAGGGTCTGACACGACTGAGCGACTTCACTTTCACTTTTCACTTTCATGCATTGGAGAAGGAAATGGCAACCCACTCCAGTGTTCTTGCCTGGAGAATCCCAGGGACAGGGGAGCCTGGTGGGCTGCTGTCTATGGGGTTGCGCAGAGTCGGACATGACTGAAGTGACTTAGCAGCAGCAGCAACAAAGGCATTGAGGCAAGGAGTAGACATGCTTGTTTGGCAGTTAAAATTTGGAAAGAAGGAGGTGGGTGAAATCCTTGAAGGTGGTCAAAGGAATAAACTTCCAGTTATAAGATGAATAAATTCTGGGGATGTGAAATACACATCATGGTGACTGTAGTTAACAATACTGTATTGTGTGTCTGAAAGTTGCTAAGAGACTAGATTTAAGAAGTTCCCACCATTAAAAAAAAAAGTAACTGTGTGAGGTGATGAATGTGTTAAGTAACCTTATTGTGGTAATCATCTTGTAATCTGCACATTTTTGAAATCAGTATGTTGTACATCTTAATGTAGTACAATGTATATATCAATTATATATCAATAAAACTGAGGGAAAATTTTAGAAGGAAAAAACAAATGTTATCAGCGATTCTAACTGGGGAAAGATTGGGAAGAATGCTATGGTTTGGCACAGCAGCTTGAGCTAGAGTCTGTATTTGTTGTTTGTTTTGTTTTTTAAGTTATTTGTTATTTGAGCCAGGCTTTGAAAACAGGGATCTGGATGCATATATCATGGCCCTGCTCTTTCCTAGAGTTGTGACTTTGACCTTGTACTTAACCTCTTTTCCTCTGGGCCATGGAACTCATCATGGCTCTGACCTCATTTTGTGAGGATTAAAAATCAGATTAAAAAAAAAAATACTTAGTTCAGTACGTGGCACATAATATATAGTAAGTGTTCAGCCTATTGTAATTTTTATAAAGAAAATATGTTACTTCTTTCATTACAGAGAAAGAAAAGCTATTTCGTGGGAAGTGGTAGTTTGTTTTAGAAGCTTAAGTAATATTCTCAGGAACTAGAATGTAACCGCCAAAGGGGACAGATTTGTTAACAGGGTAGAGTAAGAACCTGTCAGCTTTGTGAAATCCGAACGTGAAAGAATATCAAAGGGCAGAAGGAACCTAAAGGCAAATGGGGTAAAGTTCTGTAAACACTAAATAGGATACAAATCTTTAAAGAGAAGTTAAAGTTAATTGGAACAACCTGTACTTAGAAAAAAAAAAAACTATTCAATAAAAACCAGGATAAATACTTGTTTTAATTGTCACTATAATCTTTGGCTTCAATATTAAAAGGGGTTAAATACGTTGAAAGGATATTATATAAGGTAAAAAATGGTTGACAGTACTCAGAAATTTTCCATAACAATTGGATAAGAAGTGAGAGCTTTGTATTTGTCATTTTTGTCATTGATAATTAGTTCAAGGCTGAGAATTTAGATTTGACTTTAAAGTTATTTAAAAGTTCCAAAGAAAATTATTTTCCACTTATTTTAAAAGTCCACTTAAAAAAAAATTAGCCACAGTCTCAAAGGATTTTCATGAAAACCTTAGAGACCATTGGGAGTCTCAGAGTGCTCAGCTTTTAAATTGTACAAGGCTTGGAGCGAATGTCATCTGGATCAAGGTGAGGTTGGAAGGCAAGTGGAGAGCAGAGAGATCATCATGGCCAGACCTGCCAGGGTGCTGAGGCTTCCTGAGGGATATCATAGTAGACACAGGTGTTACCATTTTGTTTTATTCCTTAGGTGTCCTACAATAGGGGAGGGTACATTTGCTGAAGTTTAACACACTGTAGAATATGGTAGCTGCCTTATTAACCTGTGGTTGATTAATAGAATTCTCAGCACCTTTAATAACTTCATTAAAGTACAGACAGTGTATGCTATTTTTCTTTTTTTCTTTTTTCCCAGTCTTACTGAGATATAATTGGTATCTAAGACTGTAAATTTAAGGTGTTCAGTGTACTGATTTTATATATGTATGCATTGCAAAATGATTGCCATGATAAGCTTAGATAATGCATTCATCATGTCACATAGTTATAATTTTTTCCCCTGTGGTGAAAACTTTTAACACCCAATACAGTATTGTTAAATTTAGTCACCATGCTGTATATTACATCACCATGATTCATTCATCTTGTCCCTGGAGATTTATAGCCTTTGATTACCTGTACCTATTTCCTCCTCCAGCCCCTCCCTCTGTCTGCCACCAGTCTGTTCTTTGTTTCTGAGTTTGGGTGTTTTGTTTTGTTTTTTTTTTGGATTCTGTGCATAAGTGACGTCATACAGTATTTGTCTTTCTCTGTCTGACTTATTTCATTAGCTTAATGCCCTTGAGTTTCTTTCATACTGCTTCAAATGGCAGGATTTTCTTTTTTACGTTTGAATCATTTTGTTCACCCATTCATCCACTTAGATTTTGACTATTGTAGATAATGCTGCAAACATGGAGGTGTAGAGAGCTCTTCAAGATAATTTCATTTCCTTTGGGTATAGCTCAGAAGTGGATCACATAGTAGTTCTATTTTTAATTTTTTGAGAAACCTTCCTACTGTTTTCTATAGTGGCTGCACCAGTTTATAGCCTGACCAATAGTGCACAAAGCTTCCCTTTTCTCCATATCCTGTCAGCAATATCTTGTCTTTTTGATGACAACCATTCTGATAGGTGAGAGGTAATCTCTCATTGTGGTTTTGATTTGCAGTTTCCTGATGATTAGTGATATTGAGCATTTTTTCATGTAGCTGTCGGCCATCTAAATATCTTTAGAAAAATGTTTATTCAATTCCTTTGCCCATTTAAAACTCAGATTATTGTTTTTATTAAGTTGCAAGGGTTATGTATGTATATACGTTTGTATATGAATCAAACTTATCAGATATATGGTTTGCAAATAGCAGGTATTTTCTTCCATTCCATATATTATCTTTTCATTTTGTGGATCGTTTCTTTTGCTGTACAGAAGTTTTTAAATTTGACATAGTCCCACTTGTTTATTTTTGCTTTTGTTGCTTGTGCTGTTGGTGTCATTCATGAGATCATTTCTAAGGCCAATCTTCAGGAGATTTTATTGCATGGTTTTTTTTTTTCTAGGAATTTAAAGTTTTAAATCTTACATTTAATCCATTTTGTGAGTGGTGTCAGAGAGCAGTCTAGTTTTATTCTTTTTCATGTGATTATTCAATGTCCAGCACCATTTATTGGAGACATTGTCAAATTTAAAAGCTTTGTCATTGAATCTTTTTGGTGTCCTTGTCAAACATTAGTTGACTATATGCATGAGTTCATTTCTGGGCTCTCTATTCTGTTCCATTGATCTATGTGTCTGTTCTTATGCCAGTACCATACTGTTTTGATTACTATAATTTTGTAATATATTTTGAAGCCAGGAAGTTTGATGCCTCCAGCTTTGTTTTCTTTCTCAGCATCGCTTTGGCAATTTGATGTGTGTGAGTGTGTGTGTGTGTATTCCATATGAATTTTAGGATTGATTTTTCCTATTTCTGTTAAAAAAATGCCACTGAAATCTTTATAGTGATTGCATTGAATCTATAGATGGCTTTGGGTAATATGGACATTTTAACAGTTTTAATTCTTCCATTCTCTGAGTACAGGATATCTCGCCATTTATTTGTGTCTTTAATTTCTTTCATCAGTGACTTATAGTTTTCAGTGTAGAGTTCTCTCATTTCTTTGGTTAAGTTTATTTTTTGATGCTATAATAAATGTTGTCTTAAATTCTGTTTTGTGTAGTTCATTGTTAGTGTTTAGAAATGCAAGTGATTTTTGTATATTGACTGTGTATCCTGCAACTTTACTAAGTTTATTAGTTCTAACAGTCTGTCAGTGGAATTTTTATGATTTTCTATATAAGGATCATGTTATCTACAAACAGAGACATGTATGCTTCTTTTAATTTCTGAGTTTGTATTTTATGAAGCAGCCTTAAGATGAATGGTTTCACTTGGTACAAATAAATAGAACATGATCCTTGTGCATAAGAGGTTTATACTCTGGGAAGACAAAAGCTAAATCACGTGAAACATTTTCATACATCTAGGTTAGTTTGTAAACTAAGTGCTAACTTGTATAACATTGGCTGATTAATTTTTCAACAAATATGAGAGGGCTTAGTATGTGCTAGGTATTTGTATATCAGGTTGGGGTTAAAGTCAAGAACAAAATTTTGTTTTCTACACTGGAGAATGTGTTGTTGAGTTGCTAAGTTGTGTCCAGCTCTTTATGACTCCATGGACTAAGCCCACTAGGCTCCTCTGTCTATGGGATTTCCCAGGCAAGAATACTGGAAAGGGTTGCCATTTCCTTTCCCAAGGAATTCTTTCCAACCCAGAGATCAAACCTGTGTCTCCTGCATTGGCAGGAGATTGTTTACCACTGAGCCACCAGGGAAGCCCACACTGTAGAATAATTATTATTAATATTATCCTAGAATAATAAAAATTACTCCACACTGTTGAATAATTTGGTCAAATGCAATTAGCAGATACTTTAGAGGAGGCAGTGTAGCCTAGTGATTAAGAATGGCTTATGTCTGTTTTAGTGAAGTCGCTCAGTCGTGTCCGACTCTTTGCGACCCCATGGACTGTAGCCTACCAGGCTTCTCCATCCATAGGATTTTCCAGACAAAAGTACTGAAGTGAGTTGCCATTGCCTTCTCCAGGAAGAATGTCTGTTTTGTTCACCTGTTAATCTCTAGCAAGTGGGACAGGAACTGTTTTATAGTAACCATTCAGTAATAGCTGTGGACTGAATTAATGCTCATAGCAATAGTCCATGCCCTTTGGGAATTTACAAACTAGTGGTAAAAGCAGTTTTTCCCAGGAGATATTTCCTGTAGGATTTTTCTTTTTTCTTTCTCTCTCTCATGAACACAAGCAGGTTTCTTTGATGACTACTAGGTTGAAGCAAGTAACCTGACTGTTCTGCAGGACTCCTCATGTGCATTCCTCAAGAGGGTGCTGGCTGTTGCACACAGCCTTTACTAAACTCATTTGAACATTAGCATGTGTGGTCCTGGCGTCTTTGGGAGATGTGGCTCATGTGCATGCTCAGTCACTCAGTGGTGTCCTAGTCTTTGCGACACTATAGACTATAGCCTGCCAGGCTCCTCTGTCCCTGGGATTTTCCAGGCAAGCATACTGGAGGGGACTGCCACTTCCTCCTGCAGGGGACCTTCCCATCACAGGGATCAGATGCATCTCTGCATCTCCTGCATTGCAGGTGGATGCTTTACTGCTGAGCCATCCAGGAAGCCCCTGGGAGAGGTGCACTTGGCCATAAAAGTCCTAGGAGGTTTAGAGAAGGAACAATGCCAGGAATACAGGGAACTTAGCTCTTATACTGTCTGGTCTGGCTCCACACCCAAAACAGTGCTTGAAGCTGCTTAATAAATTTTGAGGGAGGAAGAAGAGTATGCCACATCCAAAGATGGGAGTATCTCAGTAAGGTAGTTTTGCCTTAGACGTCTATCCTGATATCTGTCCATGAATAGATGAATACAATAAAGGATTCGAAGTGAGGGAAGTGGGTCTTGATTCAGACATGGAGAATGGGACTCTGAGTACCAGGTCACAAAAGTTGGTATCACAGAGAGCGTTTTGGGAAGGTACTGGAAGTTGGTCCAACATAGAGTTTTCATTTTTTAATTTTAGTTTTTGAAATATTTATTTGTTTGGCTGCTCCAGGTCTTAGTTGTAGCATGTGAGATACAGTTCCCTGAGGGATCAAACCCCGGCCCCCTGCATAGGGAGCACCAGTCCTAGCCACTGGACCGCCAGGGAAGTCCCTAGAGTTTTGAGATTTTGTACTGAGAAATAGTGAGGAGAATTCTGGATGGTAGAAGCCTTCAGAGGTGTGCAGAAGAGTTGGGGGTATCTCAAAGAGGGAACTCTTTCACATTTTTTAGCAGAAGAGAGAAAACTTGAAAGTTGCTCTGAAAGGTTTGACATCTGTGTGCAAGATGGATTGCAGTTATGTGAGCTGGTGTAAGCCAGTTCAGAGGCACTTGCAAATCCAAGAGTGAGAAATGAGAGAATCTTAGCACGAACAACAGAGTTTTAGGGAGAGACTTGAAAGAAGAATCAGTAGGCATGCTGAGTGTGAGGAGTCAAAGCTGAACTCCAGGATTAATTCAAAGCAAGTTCAAAGACATGTACAATGTCCTGTGATTTTGCTGATGCAGTCTGGGATGAAACTGGATATCACACATCCTTTCTGTATCTGGGAAATTTTCTCCTGTCCTAGGATTTCTAACCCAAATCAATGAGGACTTGAAACATTAATAGCTGGTGGACTTTAAGTCCAAGTTCAAGAACCATGGAGGGCAGGATTATGTGGTGGTTAAGACCAGGGGCTTTGATGCCCCAGAGAAATGTATCCAAGTCCTGGCTTGGCCTTGGATAAGTTTCTCCAACTGCATAAGCCTCAATAAATTTTTCTACCAAGTGGAGGCAGTACTAGCATCTCCTTTATAGTACTGTCAGGAGTCAGTGAGATAATGCATATACAGCTCTTAGCAAAGTACTGTACACATCATAGGTACTCAATACAAATTGCTGGTTAGTGTCCTTGCTGAATTGACAGAAGAATCACTTTTGTGTTTGTGTGCATGTGTCTTCTTGCTGTTTTTCCAACTTAAAGAACAGCAGTCAGTCTGTCAGCCCAGCTGATAGGTTGGCACATGGTTGACCGGAAAGCCACAGCCAGAGACCAGGCAGTCAGGGGAACAGTGCCTTCTCGGGGAGGGCCATGCCATTCTCTGCAAAAGTTGGAACTAAGCCTAGAGTTGAACATACTGAGGCTGGCAGAGGATGTGGAGTATAAGTGAGGAAGAGAAGACTTGGGGCTGTTTGTGGCCGTGAAGCTTTCGTGCAGGGCTCCAACTTTGCTGTCAGCTCCAGGTAGGTCCCTGCTAATGTCATCTATTACAAGCATGATCCCACCAGAAAGGGATTGATTTCGGTTCCCATGTGGGTTCTCTGAGTGTCTTTCCAGCCCACAGATTGTTTGCTTGTGTACTGTTTTTAATGAACTCTGCATTTTTCCAAGGCCAGTTTAGTGGTGCTCATTAAAGAGATGGCAACTCCAGAGTGTCTTCATTGTAGAGTGGTGTTTTCACCCTGTGAGGACAGAGTTCTGTTTTTCCTGTCTATGAAGCTTGGTTTCTAAATCACCCCATCTGTGTTTGAAGATACAGCATTAAGATTCAAGCAAGTCTTTTTGCTCTTGTTCCTGTCCAATCAAAATGGAAAAGAAGTTGTCAGATCAGGACTACAGTCAACCTTTTTCCATTTCCTCTACTGGTTTACTATAATTGTATAGATTCTAATACCAACATAAAAAAATACTCTAATTTGGAGGAAGCTTCCCCTGGTGGCTCAGAGGGCAAAGAGTTTGCCTGTAGCGTGGGAGACCCAGGTTCGATCCCTGGGTTGGGAAGATCCCCTGGAGAAGGAAATGGCAACCCACTCCAGTATTCTTGCCTGGAAAACCCCCTGGGTGGAGAAGCCTGGCAGGCTGCAGTCCATGGGGTCGCAAAGAGTCGGACACGACTGAGCAACTTCACAATAGTGCATCACAATGCATTTTTGTGTTGCCTTAAATTGGTTCAATGACTTCCTTAATATCATTGATAACCCTAGGGCAGATATCCTCACACTTGGCTGCATAATTTAGAATCTCCTGGCTTTCAAAAATTCAAATGCTCACCACTCAGCCCAAGTGAATTAAATCAAAATCTCATGTGGGGATGGGTGTGGGGGCAGGCGGGTGGGACTTGGAATCAGTATTTTTCAAAAGTCCTCAGGTCCTTCCAATGTGTAGCCAAGAACCAGTGCTCTAGAACAGTGTCTCTCAACCAGGAACAGTTTTGTGCCCCCCTCCCCCTCCCAAGGATCATTAGCAATGTCTGGATACACTTTTGATTGCCACAACTAGGGGAGGGGGTCTGCTTCCTGGTATCTACTGGGTAAAAACCAGAGATGCAGCTAAACAACCTGCAATTCACAGACAGCTCTACCATAACAAAAAATCATCACGCAGAAAATGTCAATAGTACTGAGGTTGGGAAACAGCGCTCTAGAATAATCAGGCTTAAGAAATGAGATATGTCAGAGCAGTGGGTAAGGCCATTGAGATGAAAGCCTAGCATGAAGAAGTTTACATTTTTGGCCTCCCAGCAAGATGAGAGGAAGGGAGTGACTTAGCAAATGCCTCTACTGTGCCTGCCGTCACAGGGGTCTGATGGTGTGTTCCTGGCCTGTCCTTATAGCTGGAGCATCTCCTGGGTCTGATTTTTTGCACAGGCTGTCTTCTTGTGGTTCTCTAAGTTTATTGCATTTGAATGACTTGGAAGAAAACTGAAGTTAGGAAAATTAAACCTATGTAAATTAGCCAAAATAAATAATTTTTAAGTAGGCTTTTGAATTGTTTTTTATATATATAAAGTTTTCTAAAATCAGAGAGTGAATCATTTGAAAGTGATTATACATGGGCTATAAGAAATATGATTTTATCTGCTGTGGAGCTTTATTTTCTCTTCTTTCCTTTTGATTGGATATGAGGAAGGTAGGAAAGGCACTTTTAATTTTAGTGCAGTTATGGTTTGCTCTAATTCTGAGACACGCAGAAATACTTTTCTAGCAGTTTCTTTCATCTATATTTATTATATTGTATAATTAATTTAATGAACTTTATCTCCCTCTGCACATACCCAGTTTTCCAGAGCGTAATACACATAAAAGATATTTGCCATAAATAAGTTGAATTTTCCTGGGTACACTTGTCAAATTTAAATGAGGTGGTGAAATTCAATATTAAATATAAACATAATATACTGAATATACTCAAAACTGTGTTTCTAAAAACCTATGAAAATGATAGTTAAGGCTCTTGAAGTAGCTCTGAATTCATTGATCCTTATGCAAGTGGTTGACTACCAGTTTTTAAAAAAATTTTGTCTCTTTAGAGATTTCAAGAGATTTTGAGTAGTACCTTTTGTACTAGAGTTAAATTCACGTTTATGAATCTGGAGTTATGTCTATAATAATTTTTCAGTTTTTCTCTTCTTTGGGGCTGAGGGGCCCTTTAACTCCACGTAATGCAGTCTATTCATTTACTAAACATTTCAGGGCCTATTAGACATTAATAAATAAAATAACTTTAAAATTGTTTCAGTCTAGTTTATTGCAATTGAGGCATTATGACAATACTCTTGTGTGCTGGGTCCGTTTTACACCTAGTGGCTGGAATGTTTTAAATTAAGACTAGAAGAATAACAACTCATGTAATATTTGGCATGAATACTCCAAATGTCTTTGTTGAAATCCCATATCCTGTTTCTTCATTGAGTTTCAGCAATAACTCCATAATCCAAGGATACTTTAATTTTAATCTAAACATTTTTTTTTGTAGCTATGGTATTAAATTAATTTATAATTGTATTTTTTAAAAAGTACTCTTTGGATAGCTAAACACTTATGTTTTTCTTCTGACTTTGGAGTTTTATTGAATGAAGTCTGTAAAAATTATTCCAAATTTATAGTATAGAACTTACTAAAAACTGGGCTGCTATGAGAATCATGACAAGGCACTTAATGACAGTTGTATTTAATAGTAAATGGACCGTATTCTGCTGAGAGTCAGAGTGTGCATATGTGGTGGATGTGTGTGTTGAGGGGAGGATTGGGGGACAGGATGCACTGGGAAATTAAATTAGTGCTTAAGGATTGAATGGATCAAGCCAAACCTAGAAGGAGAAATCACTGAGAGCCATTCTGGTTTCTTGGAAACCAGGGCTATTGTGGGTAATTTGTATATCTATAGGTGTAACTTTTACTGCAGTATGTTTGCCTACAACTTCATCATATAAAAGAACAACTGGGTTGATTTGTAGCCCCTGTCTAGATATTTCCTAAAATGGGGACCTATTTGTCAATACATATAAAAAGAATTGATTTGGTTTGGGAGTATGGGAATGAGAGAGTGGAGCAAGAATTAGTCGTTTCCCAGTGTTTGAAAGACACAGAAGAGGAATTAGACATGTTCTTTGTGTGGAACCAGAACCAGTGGGTTGACATACAGGAAAATAGCTTCTGGCTCAGTTCAGGGAGTGTCCAAAAATATCATGGACCATGGAGTTGTGAGGTGTAAGATGGTTAAGTGAAGAGGTATAGAAAGTCCCTTTCAATGGAGGTTGTGAGGAAGACCACGGATGGGAAAGGAAACAGGGGATTTCATCTGTGGATTAGTAGTGGACTTTGGATAGGATGATCTTTAAGTCCCATTCCTGTCTAGCCATTCTGTGATTTTTAGGACATATTACCTCCCATGAGTAATGAAAAATGAAGACACCTGGCATTTGAAGGGGAATTTCAGATTCAGGGTCCTATTATTAATGGCTTTTTCTCTCTACCTCATGCAAGTCCTCCTGCAACTAACCCCCTCTTGTTGTACAACATCCTTTTCTTTCTCCATGTGGGAACAATCCTCATCAGTATCAGAATATGCCTTTTTGTCACTCATCTTAAAAAGCAGATGAAAGCAAATGATGCAGAGAAGAATGCACTTGTGCCAAAAATGTTAGCACACTGAGACTCAGAAAAGCAAATGAAATGAAACTTCCTCAATCTGAAGTAACCTTCTAACTCTCACCCGACTTCTCTGCTCTGGGTTCCAGTGGAACTTTCCCATGGAAGTATCTCCGCACGTGATCTCCCCTTCTTACTGCCCTCTTCACCATTTCCCTCCTCCACAACTGCTTCTGTTAATGTCAGCAGAGACCTCTATTTTTTTTTTGGCAGAGAGTAGATCACACCACATGGATTATGGGATCTTAGTTCCCCCAACCAGGGATGTATCTCACGTTCCCTGCACTGGAAATGCAAAGTCTTAACCACTGGACTACCAGGGAAGTTCCAGAAACCTCTGTTTTAATGAACCCTGTGGCCCCTTCTCCATCCCCTCCACCCTCAGGCTCAGCAGATTCAGCATCCTTCAGCCCTCCCTCTTCCTAGAACACTTTCTAGACTTGGCTTCCAGGGCATTATAACCACCTTTTCTCCTACCTCCTTAATTCCTCCTTCCAAGGGCCTTTGCTGTCCTCACACTCTCTGGGCAGTGCTTTTTTACCTGACATGGGTAGAAAAGTGAAGGAGGGGCCAGGTCTCACACAAGTCTGATTAACTTAGAATCTGTGGGGAAGACTCATGGGCATCATTTTTTTAAAAATTAATTTTGTTGAAATACAGTTGATTTTACAATGTTGTGTTAGTTTCAGCAAAGTGATTCAGTTTGGATTCTGAATCACTGCATGTTTGGAAGAGAAATGAACAGGACTGGCTGTTGGACTAGCTGTGGAATGATGAGGGGTCAAGATGCCACCTAAGCTTTTAGCATGAAAGCTCAGTATACAAATATGCTGACACAGAAGCACAAAGCCAGTGGAGGAGAAGGTTTGGGTTAGAAGAATGGCTGTGGAATCAAGCCATTTTTCGGATTATTTTCCATAATACGTTATTATAAGACATTGAATATAGTTCCCTGTGCTATTCAATAGGTCCTTGTTAGTTATCTCTTTTATATATGTTGTTGTGCAGTTGCTCAGCCATGTCTAACACTTTGTGACCCCATGGACTGCAGCACCCCAGGCTTCCCTGTCCTTCATCATCTCCTAGAGCTTGCTCAAACTCTTGTCCATTGAATCAGTGATGCTATCCAACCATCTCATCCTCTGTCATCCCCTTCTCATGCCCTCAATCTTTCCCAGCATCAGGGTCTTTTCCAGTGAGTCGGCTCTTCACATCACGTGGCCAGAGTATTAGAGCTTCAATTTCAGCATCAGTCCTTCCAGTGAATATTGAGGTTTGATTTCCTTTACAATTGACTGGTTTGATTTCCTTGTTGTCCAAAGGACTCTTAAAAAGTTCGCCAGCACCACAGTTCGAAGGCATCAATTCTTTGACATTCAAGCTTATTTATTGTTCAGCTCTCTTATCCGTACCTGACTACTGGAAAAATCATATCTTTGACTCTTTGGACCTTTGCTGGAAAAGAAATGTCTCTACTTTTTAATACACTGTCTTGGTTTGTCATAGCTTTTCTTCCAAGGAGCAAGCATTTTTTAATTTCATGGCTGCAATCACCATCCACAGTGATTTTGGAGCCCGAGAAAATGAAGTCCGTCACTGTTTCCACTGTTTCCCCATCTATTTGCCATGAAGTGACGGGACTGGATGCCATGATCTTTGTTTTTTGAATGTTGAGTTTTAAGCCAGCTTTTTCACTCTTCTCTTTCACCTTCATCAAGAGGCTCTTTAATTCCTCGTCACTTTCTGCCATAAGAGTAGTGTCATCTGCATATCTGAGGTTACTGATATTTCTCCCGGCAATCTTGATTCCAGCTTGTGCTTCTTCCAGCCCATCGTTTTGCATGATGTACTCTGCATGTATGTTAAATAAGCAAAGTGACAATATTCAGCCTTGACGTACTCCTTTCCCAATTTGGAACGAGTCTGTTGTTCCCTGTCCAGTTCTAACTGTTGCTTCTTGATTTGCATGCAGGTTTTGCAGGAGGCAGGTAAGGTGGTCTGGTATTCCCATCTCTTGAAGAATTTCCCACAGTTTGCTGTTCCCACAGTTTGCTGTGATCTACACAGTCAAAGGCTTTAACATAGTCCATGAAGCAGAAATAGATGTTTTTCTAGAACTCTCTTGCTTTTTCGATGATCCAGCAGATGTTGGCAATTTGATCTCTGGTTCCTCTGCCATTTCTAAACATCTGGAAGTTCTCTGTTCACATACTGTTGAAGTGTAGCTTGAAGGATTTTGAGCATTACTTTGCTAGCATGTGAAATAAGTGCAATTGTGTGGTAGTTTGAACATTCTTTGGCATTGCCCTTCTTTGGGATTTTGGGATGCAAAGTATATAGTAGTGGGTATATTTTAATTCCAAACTCCTGATTTATCCCTGCCCCTCCTTTCCCCTTTGAAAACCATAAGTTTGTTCTCATAAGTCTGTGAGTCTATTCCTGTTTTATAAGTTCATTTGTATCATTTTTAAAGTTCCACATATAAGTGATATCATATGAAATTTGTCTTTTCTGTCTGACTTCACTTAGTATGATAAACTCTAAGTCCATCCACATTGATTTAAATGGTATTTCATTCCTTTTAATGGCTGAGTAACATTCCATTGTATATATGTGCCACATTGTCTTTATAGAAATAGATATCTTGATTCCACGACCTTTCTTCTAACCCAAACCTTCTCCTCCACTGGCTTTGTGCTTCTGTGTCAGCATATTTGTATACTGAGCTTTCAGGCTAAAAGCTTAGGTGGCATCTTGACCCCTCATCATTCCACAGCTAGTCCAACAGCCAGTCCTGTTTGTTTCTCTTCCAAACATGCATATCTCACCTCTCTCCCCTTCCCCTGCCGCCACTGTTTCTCATCTTGGTGGCCTCAGTGGCCTCCAATGCCTCCTGTGCTCTTGCCTTACCCCTCGCCCCCATCTACTTCTCAGGTCATCTGAGTATTCTCAGAAACCCAGCAGACTGTGTCACTGCCTTGCTCTAAACCCTCCTGTGCCTTCCCATCGCAATCAGTGAAGTCCACCCTCCTTGCCCTGAGCTGTGGGGCTCCCTGACCTGGCCCCTGGCCCAACTCTCCCGAGTCATCTCTTACCATCCCCACTCCTCCTCTCCTGTTGGCCCACATTCCCTTGCTGCTTCCTCAGACTTTCCGAACTTGATCCTGCCTCAGAGTCCTTGCACCCACCCTTCCCTCTGCCTGGAAGGCCCTCCGCTTAGCCTGTTCCCCCACTCTTCTCAGTTTTCTGCTCAGGCACCACCCCATCCAGAATGCTCCTCTTTCCCAATCATTCTTCCCCTTGATTCTGGTTTGTTTTTCCCTTCCACTGGGAAGGAAAAACATTTATCTCTGCTTGAAATCCTGTTTTTCTGCCTAGGGTTTTGTCACCGCTCCATGCCCAGCACTGTAGGCAGTGCCTGTACGTAGTAGAAGACCAGTAAGTACTTTGGACGGAACAACAGAATGCCACCTGTGTAACTTCATGTTTTGTGACTTCTGTGGCCTTTGACCCCTTTTCCAGCCCCTGATCAGATCACACTGGCTTATGTCCAGGACCTCCTGCCCTGTTTATCTCAGAACCTTCTTTCTTCTGCCTCCTCCTGTTTAGCCCCTTCCTGCTCACAGCCAACTCCAGAAATATCGAGGGTGGGGAAGAAGTGGAGCAGCATCCGGCATTTTGATGGTGGGTGCACAGCCACCGTTCACTTCCTTCTTGACTGCTCAGTGCAAATCCCTACTGCTCTTGTTTTCTTCTTTTTTTTTTTTAATTGGAGGATAATTGCTTCACAATGTTGTCGTGGTCTCTGCCATATATCAACATGAATCATTCATGATTATATACACAGTGAAGTAAGTCAGAAACAGAAAAGCAAATATCACATATTAATGCATATATATGGAATCTAGAAAATTAATACTGATGAACCTATTTACAGAGAAGAAATGGAGATGCAGGCATACAGAATGGTCTGATGGACCCACTGCTCCTGTTTTCTATACACAGTCCTCTCCTTGACAATCCACTCTCCTGATTTCTTTCTTTTCTGCCTCTGTCTCTTCTCAGTCTCCACTGCAGGCTCCTTCCTCTTCTTTGTCCATCCCTTAAATGTCAGTATTTCTTAGGGCTTTGTCTGGGTCCTCTGCTGTCCTCTCTTTTTTTTTGGCCATGCCATGCAGCATGTGAGACCTTAGTTCCCCAACCAGAGATTGAACCCATGCCCCTAGCGGTGGAAGCGTGGGGTTTTGACCAGTGGACCACCAGGGAAGTCCCTCTGTGTCCTGCTTATTCCAGTCTTTCCTTTGATGACTCCATCCATTCCTGGGATATCAGAATCTCTACCTGGTAATGACCATCAAAGGTATATTTCAAGCCTAGCCTAGACTTGTCTGTCCAGTTGTAAAGTGTTTATCAATACTTAGACATCTCACAGGCAACTCAAATGCAATAGGAAGTCAGCTGAACTTACTTTCTCTTTGCATTTTCCCCTCAGTAGTGATCTAACTGATTATCCAGAAGCCTGGAAGGCATCCTCCTCTACGTCAGTCAATTGCCAATATTACCAGTTCTCCCACTCAATAGCTATAGAATCTGTACACTGCCTGTCCCAGCCTACTGCCACCAACTAAGACCAGGGCACCACTATCATCTCTTACCTAGATTCCTTCAAGGACACTTGACATGCCACATGCCCCCGCCTCCGCACCAGTCTGACTTCCTACGTTCTTATTGGTCTTTACAAAATAACCACCTGATTGCGCTGCTGCTACTAAGTCACTTCAGTTGTGCCCGACTCTGTGCGACCCCATAGACGGCAGCCCACCAGGCTCCGCCGTCCCTGGGCTTCTCCAGGCAAGAACACTGGAGTGGGTTGCCATTTCCTTCTCCAATACATGAAAGTGAAAAGTGAAAGTGAAGTCTCTCAGTCGTGTCCGACTCCTCAAAACCCCACAGACTGTAGCCTACCAGGCTCCTCTGTCCATGGGATTTTCCAGGCGAGAGTACTGGAGTGGGGTGCCAGTGCATCCCCTGCTTAATGCCTAATTAGAGTTTTGAGAAAGTCTAAATTTTTACAAAGGTCTTATAAGATCCTTAATAACCTGTTCTCAAACTGATCATAGCTGTTAGAATATCTTGGAAGTAATTATCTCCTTTCCTCCCTCCTGTCCTTCCGCCCGTCCCCTCTCCCAGTCCTTCATTTATCTCCTCTTGCCCCTTTGTTTATTATTCATTCTAAGGGCTACTAGGGGCACAGGAAGGCCTCAATAAATATGTGTTGAATGAATGTGGGAAGACAGAGGCCCTGGATAGTAACTGTCAGTGTCCTCAATCTCTGATTTAATTTGTCTTAAAATTCTTAAGGTTTCCAGAGTAAAAAAAAAATCTTCCATGTACAATCCCATGTATATAGTTCCCTCAGCTCTGTGGCTTCCAAGGAATTATTAAAAACAGAACTAAAAGAAGTATGTGGGATTCTGCTAGCAAATCATTTTCAACATATGCTCTTTGAGTGGCCGTTAAGTGCTGAGCTTAGAACCAAACAGGACAGGGAACCAAACCACCGCTGTGACCCAGGGGCCAGCAGGGAGGCACGCTGACTGAATGGGCCTCTGCGGTGAACAGTTTTCACCCTGGGCATTCATAAGCTGGCATCAAAATACCTGAGACTTGCTGGGACTTGTCTGAATCGTTTATTACATTTTCAAACCTGTTTGGGAAGAAAGCCTACACACCACAGTGAGTTTGGGGGCTTGCACAGTAAATCTTATTTAAAACAAAGAAACAAAAACGTAATCATGTTTAACCTGTAATAATATAAGTGAGAGTGTTTGACTCAGTTGTAATGAATCTAAAGAAGAGTGGGGAAAGGCTTTTCCCTTAGAAGGTCCAGGTTGGCATTTCAGACTTCAGCCCCAGGGCTGGGAGCTCCTGGGCGAGGTTTCCAGGTCTCCATCCTGTCAGAGCACCTATCTCCAACTTCTTCGTTGTGAGGACCTGAGGGGCCTGACAGTCAGTACTGAGTCAGAGGGATCAGCGAGAAAGGAATGACACACTTCCTGCCTGAAGTTCTAGGGAGTTTTGTTTTGTTGTTTTGTTTTTCTGTTTTGCTCAGAAGATTCCCTAAAAAGACAGAAGACTGCCCTGGCCATCTCTTTCTTGATCAGCAGCCTTTGTTATTTATAGGAAATCTACTCTGCTCTACCTTCTTGTTACCAGCAGGTTTGGGTGTTTTTGTTGAGTAATGTTATTTATTTATTTATGGCTGTGCTGGGTCTTCATTGCTGCGCTGACGTTGCTCTAGTTGCGGTGTGCGGGCTTCTCATTGCAGTGACTTCTCATTGTGGAGCACGGGGGTGCACAGGCTTCGTTAGTTGTGGCACGCAGCCTCAGCAGTTGAGGCTTCTGGACTCTGGAGCTGAGGCTCAGTAGTTGTGGCGCATGGGCTTAGTCACTCCACGACCTGTGGGATCTCCCTAGATCAGGGATTGAACCTGTGTCTCCTGAACCGGCAGGTGGATTCTTTACCACTGAGCCGCCAGAGACGCCCCGCTAACAGGTTTTTGAAAACCTTTTCCTCCTTATAACAAAAGCATCACATGGTAGTGTAGTATATTTATCAATTATAATTTGACAAAAAAGTGAAAAACGACAAAACAAAAAAAAAAAAGTTACTCTTCAGCACTCAGAAGAAAATATTTTGTGACTATAACTCCGGGCTGGTTTCTGTATGCCTATAGTTTTCTCTATAAAAATTGTATAGTAGTTCATATGATTTCTTTTATATATTGCTTTGTAGCCTTTGTGAATAGTTCGCATGTTATTAATTACTCTCTAAAATCATTTTTAAAGACTGTATTATGTGCCATTATATAGCTATGCCATAATTCACTTCACCAATCTCCCATGTGGATAAGTGAACTGTTTTTAATCTTTACCACTGTCCTAACACCAAACGACCGCCTTGCTTTTAGCAGCTGTCCACACTTGTCTCTGTTTCACTGGATGCGTTCCTGGAAGTGGTTCAAAGGACATGTGGAGTCTGAAGGTTTTGATCTTTATTGCCACTTTGCCTCCCAGACATTTGTCCTGCTTTCCATTCCCACCACGTAACGAAACTTCTGACCGTGCTCTGTGTGGCCTTACCTCTGTGGGCCTTTCCCCGACTCCCGGCAACTTGTTCCTTGTGCATCCAGCGCTGGTGCCACCCTGGCCCCCTCTCCTCTCCCTGGCATGGGCCAAGCTTGTCCTGTCTCAGGCTGGACAGTGTCTTCTTGCTGCTTTTCCCATTGCTCTTCTGGCGCTTGGCCTCCGAGGCCACCTCTGCCGGCGCAGTCTTCATAAGAAGCCCCTGTTCGTTTCCATCCCGGCCCCTCTTGAAATCTGCCCTTTAGTGATTCACGTCTTTACTGACTGCCACATCTTCCTCCCATTGAACATCAGTTCTTGTGTTTTATTTCCCACAATGAGCCTGGCACCTAAGTTGGTACCTGATGTTCAGTAGGTTCTGGATAAATGCGAGTTGATTTTCTTGAATGAATGAAGCAATCTCCTTGTCACCTAGAAATGTGCAGTGTCATGGGATGATGAGACGTGTATAACCGTGCCTCTCCCTTTGGGCAAAATGGGCTAAAGGTTGTAAGGAAGCTTCCAAGTCGCATAGGGAGACAGAGAAAGAGGAGGTGGCTTCAGGCATCATAATGGGCTTCCTGGTGGCTCAGTGGTAACAAATCCACCTGCAATAGGGGAGATTCAGGTTCAATCCCTGGGCTGGGAAGATCCTCTGGAGGAGGAGATGGCAGCCCATTCCACTCTTCTTGCCTGGGAAATCCCATGGACAGAGGAGCCTCGCAAGCTACAGTCATTGGGGTCACAAAGAGTTAGACCCGACTTATAGGCATCATCATGGCCTTGTGTGAACTGAGTCTTGGGAGACTGGCAGTATTTTGTAGCTGATGCTGGTGGAATGGACCCCAGAGGCCAAGGAAAGTGGGTTAACAGGGGCCCAGAACTAGAACAGTGCTAGGCCTGATGGGGGCAGGTCTAGGGAGCATCTTGAATCCTTTGCTGACAGTGTGGACTCTGATCCATGAGCCAGCTGGGAAGTGCTGCACATTCTTCATCGGAGAGTGACGTGGTAAAGTGAAGATTTTCAACTCAATTCTAGGCACAGATGATGATGTGGTTTGAGAAGATGTGCCATGAAGGGCAAGTAAGTGAAAGGAGCAGGAAGCTGAGGCCTGAGATAGGATGGGGCTTTGGGGTTGAAACGAAGGAAGGCAGAGGCACTCTGCAAGGGTGGGGAGACGTGAGAGCTTGGTGGCTGGAAGGGGGAGAGGGAGATCCAAGATGACACTGAGGCTTCAAGTCTGAACGGCTGGTGGGAAGATGAGATACGCAGTACAGCAGAGAAGCTCTTTGGGGATGAGTCATATGAATTTAGTTCTAGCCCATCCTTTTACTGTATCAGGGAGCATTTTCTGGATGAAACTAGCCCACGTGCCCTCCTTTGTCCTGAAAGACTTTGGGTGATGAGAGTCTAGAGGTGGGGAGACAGAATATAGCACAGGATAGGAAATTCTGGGCTCCTGTGGCCCCCTCCTTATCTGGAAGAATAGGACCACTTAGTGGGATGGGAATACAGGGCTCTCACCTCTCTCCAGGGCTGAGAGGTGTATGCTCGGCGATGTCTGCTCCTCAGTCACCGTGTGGCAGGAGCTTGTTTGATGTCAGCCTGCCATTCAGTCAGTTTGTTCAGTTGTGAGACTGAGGAGGATGGGGCAGAAGACAAGTGATGATTGCTGTCTGCCTGAGTGTGGGGTTCTGGATACCAATGGGATAAGACCCCAAACTGGGTGATCATCCTTCCCCTGCAAATGGTCAAAACTGGTGTATGTGTGTGTTTCCTTGGGACCAAAAATCAATGAGAAACCTTATTCAAGACAGGGTGTAATTCCTGATGGCTTGCTAAACTGAAACATTTCTGAAAGTTGGGGTTTTGCTTTTAATATAGGTTTCAAAATAGCCACGTGGGTAAAACTACAAAATGACAAAGCTCACTGTCGTCTAAAGGGGGATAGAAAGTAGAACTGCTTTCATGGTCTTCTCTGGAAAGCTGTCTTTTTAAAGAAACATCTTCTGCCACCTTGAATGCACAGGTTAACAGAATCCAAATGAGAATGGGAGAAGCACAGATGGAAAGACAGCAGAACTTGGTGAATGAGAGACCGTCCAAAGCAAGAGGAATCGGCGATGACTGGGGGATGATGGGCTCCATAGAGGTTAAAACAGAGAGGAAAATGATCAAGTTTGGTGACAGGAGATTAGGAATTCAAATTAGGAAATACCATGTGTTGCATATTCACAAGAAATTCTAGAAATTTATAGAGAAATTTACTCTACCACTGGAGTTTTTCTTGGCAAATTTAGAGTTTAATTAGTTGAGTATTTTATTATGAGGGCTCATGTTCAGTTTCACATGAAGGTTTGCAATGCAAGAATGCTATAAAATGTCAAGACTTTGTTTATACTCAGCTCAGCAGAAAATAAACCACGTTCAAGTGCCAGCATATATATTGCAACAGGCACTCAGTGTTTCTGAGCTTCGTAAAGGCTGATTTAATGTTTTCGTTGGTGGTGTGAGTGTGAAGAGAGGTTTGAGCGTCCTAGGACAACAGACATAAATGCTCATTCTAGAGTGTTAGATCTGGCTGTTGACATCAGTGTACTGCAGCTAGCAGTGAGCTGTTTATTCATTCATTTGTTTGCCTGCTTCTGAGTAACGTTTTATAAAACTTATACTTGAAACTTAGAAATACTGTGTGATAGAAAAATCTGCCTTCCCGCACTTCTTTTTTATGCAGCCCCTTGTGGGGAGGCTGTGAAGGGCAATCAGTGTGAGGATGGAGTTGAAAAATCTGCCCCCCAACCTTCCTGCCCTGAGGCCGGTGCTGGCCCCCAGCAGCTCCAGTTCACATTGGTGAACTCACGGCTCTGCCTGTCCTTAAAAGGTGGGTTGCCAAGTGTCCTCTTTATTTTCCAGACAGTCCCCTATGTGTGCTCTCTGGTGAACCATATCACCCTTTTGTGATATGACAAGGAAAAAGCCAACCGATTTGGAATAAGAGATCCCGTGTACCCATGCTGGCCTTGCCCTGAGCAAGTATGTTACATTTATGGAGCTTGGTTTCCTCGGCTACAACCCAGGAATCATAGTGCCTACCTCCCAGGGTCTCAGGGAGAGTGAGCGAACACAGGGAAATCACACGTGCTGCTCAGCATCTGGTAGGGTTTCCCTGCTCTCCTCCAGGCATGGAACATGTGCTCCTGTTGGCACAAACCTTTTCAGGTAAGAGGTGACCATTTGCTGTCTGTTATAACATTCAGAAAATGCTTCTGGAGCACTTTACCAACTCAGGCCCTGGAATAATCCCCCCTCAGCCTGCCTTCTTCCCTCGCCAATGACTCCTTCCTCCTGGAAGAAGACCCGAGGGACAAAGGGAATCAAGTCGAGTCAAAGAGGAGGCCCTGTTTGTGGCACTGGTTTTAGGGAGGCCATTGAGAGGGCTGCGGTGGCAGGAAGAAGACTGAAAAGGAGGGTCTAGATAGGATTGACAGGAAGAGGGAAGGGTTGAATGAAAAGAAGATAGCAGTACTCTTGGCAGTCACCAGACCATGCCCTAGGGACTAGGGAGAAAATTGGAAATGCCAAAGCATGAAGGTCAAGGTGTTTCGCAGACATTTCCAGTTCTGTCCTGGAGACTATAGCATCTGTTGAAATAAACAAATGGTGCACATTTTCATGCAGCCATAAATTGCGTTATCCTTGTGGTGATTTTGTCGAATGCACTGCTAATAAGGATGTGGGTAGCCATAGAGGAAGTGTCTTTCTTGGGGTGTGTGATAAACGGTCAATGAAACTAGGCCAGAGAGAGCGCCTGTGTTTGGAGATGGTTCTGGGTCTCATGGCTTCTCTTTCGGTCCTGTCCCAGCTTGCAGGGCCTTGTCCAATAATCTGCTTAACCTCTTTGAAATTGTGCTTGTCACCTGGTTTCTCTGGGCGTGGGGACAGTGAAATGATTGAAATGATAGTGCCTTGTTGTGAGATGCCCAGATAAAGTGGAGACTGTGCACACTCAAGAGGAGAAGCTGGTTTTCTGAAAGCCACTGTCATGTGGTTGCAGATAGATGGAGGAGAAGTACGAGATAAGACGCACCCAGACTTCCCTAATGAAATGGCTTATGTACTGTCACTGCGAAGCTCCGGGGTGCGTCTATCACCAGCAGTGCCACTCACACTCCCGGGGTGGGGCCTGGGGGTGTTGGGGTGCTGAGCAGAACCTTGCTTCAGCTGCAGAGCTAAGCTCACCAGAAAGAGATAAGAGGACCACGCCTGCATCTGAGCACCAGTCGCCTTTGTAAGGCTGGATTGGACAGATTCCTCCACCGCCAAGCTGTCATGCTGTTTCTAGGGCTAGAAGTCGCAGCTGCTTCCTCTTTTCCTGTCTCAGAGCACAGATGATGCTCTGGCATTGGGTATCTGTCACAACTGTCGATCCTTAAATCTGTCACGAATGTCCTGATTTCCTAGTTACAAGTCCTAGGGAAGCATAGGAGAGTTGCCTTCATATCTCCAAAGGCAACTGAAGTGGGTTAGATACTGTTCAGTTCAGTTCAGTTCAGTTGCTCAGTCGTGTCTGACTCTTTGTGACCCCCATAAATCGCAGCACACCAGGCCTCCCTGTCCATCACCAACTCCCGGAGTGCACTCAGACTCACATCCATCGAGTCCGTGATGCCATCCAGCCATCTCATCCTCTGTCGTCCCCTTCTCCTGCCCCCAATCCCTCCCAGCATCAGAGTCTTTTCCAATGAGTCAACTCTTTGCATGAGGGGGCCAAAGTACTGGAGTTTCAGCTTCAGCATCATTCCCTCCAAAGAAATCCCAGGGCTGATCTCCTTTAGAATGGACTGGTTGGATCTCCTTGCAGTCCAAGGGACTCTCAAGAGTCTTCTCCAACACCACAGTTCAAAAGCATCAATTCTTCGGCGCTCAGCTTTCTTCACAGTCCAACTCTCACATCCATACATGAACACTGGAAAAACCATAGCCTTGGCTAGACAGACCTTTGTTGGCAAAGTAATGTCTCTGCTTTTGAATATGCTATCTAGGTTGGTCATAACTTTTCTTCCAAGGAGTAAGCATCTTTTAATTTCATGGCTGCAATCACCATCTGCAGTGATTTTGGAGCCCCCAAAAATAAAGTCTGACACTGTTTCCACTGTTTCCCCATCTATTTCCCATGAAGTGATGGGACCAGATGCCACGATCTTCAATTTCTGAATGTTGAGCTTTAAGCCAACTTTTTTGGCTCTCCTCTTTCACTTTCATCAAGAGGCTTTTTTTCCTCTTCACTTTCTGCCATAAGGGTGGTGTCATCTGCATATCTGAGGTTATTGATATTTCTCCCGTCAATCTTGATTCCAGCTTGTGCTTCTTCCAGCCCAGCGTTTCTCATGATGTACTCTGCATATAAGTTAAATAAGCAGGGTGACCATATACAGCCTTGATGTACTCCTTTTCCTATTTGGAACCAGTCTGTTGCTCCATGTCCAGTTCTAACTGTTGCTTCCTGACCTGCATATAGGTTTCTCAGGAGGCAGGTGAGGTGGTCTGGTATTCCCATCTCTTTCAGAATTTTCCACAGTTAATTGTGATCCACACAAGGCTTTGAGGACTGCTCTATGAGCTCCCTGTCTTTAGCTTCTGTCTATAATTCTTCCTTCTTACCAAAATTGTTCAGAAGGTGAAGTAACTTGCAAGTCTACAAAACTAGGAAGTGGCTTGGCTGAAAATTGAACCTGACCTGGCAGACTATAAAGCATTTGTCCATTGCATTCCACTTGGTATGGTTTCTGCTGTGTGCAGAAACAGGCTCAAAGCAGAGTGTTATTGCTGCAGAAGATAAGAATAAAGTCAAGAAACTTACCATGGAGTTGAAGATAAGATAGATCACCATAGATCACATAAGGACAGCTATGAGAAGATCCCAGAGAGGAAGCTCAGTTGAGGTGCTGTGGGGATTAAAGGAAGAGGCTGAGATCCTAACACCCATTTGGGATCTTTAGGAAAAGGATTCACAGAGGAGGTGCATGTGAACTGGGTCTTGTGGCACTGGCCAAACAATGCCTGGGGGGATGGATGAGGGAAGGACTTGTGGGTGATGATAACTGTCAAATGCCCAGGTTAATAAATAAGCTTCTAAACAGACTATTAGAACGTACATGGTGCCTGTATCTCTATGCATGTACCTGTGCGTATTGCATGGGCATGGATGCAGGCATACCTACGTTCTTTATAAAGACCTTATATTCTCTTCAAAAGCAAAAGGCTAACGATTTTAAGTAGCAAAGTTGTCCAAACTCTGTTCTCTAGCTCTCTTGAGAACCAGAACACCTTTAAGCAACACTTACTATTAATAGACATTCATGTTTATACAGGCCAGGTAGAAATGAATTTTTTAAAATTTTTTCTGGGCATCTATGATTAGGGCTGCTCCCTTATTTTTTTAAGTATCTGCTCCTCTTTTCTTGCATGTGGAAACATTAGACTTCCTGTTTCTGCTTGATTTTGAAACTGTCTCCTGTCCTCCTATCACAGGTGATCCCTGTGTTCCCGTGCAGCCGTAGTTTACGGGTAGCAAGTGCAGGCAGCACCCAGTCCGTCCCTGCTGTGGACGTTAAGACCTCTCTGGATTCACAACAAAAAGCTACACAATGCATTCCACTACAGGTGACGAAACCCGGCTTCCAGAATAACAAGCAGGACAACTTTTAAGTGACTGTTGTTGACCAGTGTCTTCCGTGCATTGGTTTGGTATGCTTATGGTTGGTTTTTTGAAAGGATGGGACAAATTCTTTGAATTATTCTCAGGGAAGACTGACTCCCTGAAGGCAGTACAGATGCCGTGGAAAAGACATCGGCAGGGTGGCTATGTGTGTTCCTCTGGTCTGTGTGACTGCTGAGACTCTGAGAAGCTGTCCTTCTGATTGATACGGGGGAAAATGCCGAAACTAGGTGAGTTAAAAAGTGCCCAGACTAATTTGGTTGTAACACCTTTGTCGGAATCGATGACTAAGCACCATCGTGTTGCTGTCTACAGGGAAATAACCTTTGGTCACAGCTTTCAAGTGGTTGTGTTCAGAGAAATCACTGCTTTTCTTTTGCAAGAACTCTGGGTGTGGAGGAGCGTTAGGAGGCTGAGGGCTGTTTGAGGACTGTGGGTAGAAAAGATGGCATCTGGAGTTTGTGTGTAGACCGTTTTCATTTCTAAATGGATGAAGGATTGAAATGCTTCAGAAATGGGGCTCTGAATCAATGGAGAACTTTTGCACATGAAATTTCTCCTTCTCACAATTTCTGTGTGTTTGCTAACTCTCAGATGTCCCTGGATCGCAGTGATCTGATAGCGTCAGGAACACCTTGTAGAGACCTGCAAACCCAATGGTGTTTATTTGTGTTCTCCCATTATGTAGGGGTTTGTCAGAATATTGACACTGCCATTTCCTCTAACAGCCAGTAAGCAATTTGAACTCACGAACAAGGCCTTTTGTACTTTAAAATACACCTTAGGCCTGTTTTTAGCCTTACTTAATACTTCTACAAGTAGATTTCATTTTATTTTTCAGGTAGATTGGAAAAGTTTTCAAGGATTGAAATACAGAAAGCATTTCAAAATAGCTTTAAAAGTTATATTGGTATTTACACACTCTTGTTCAAGTCTATACATCATATTTTGTTGAGGTTTATCTGAATTTTTTTGGCTCAGAAGACTTTCTGGACCTTAAATTGAATACTAGGAAGGAATTCAAACTTGGAAGACATAGATGAATGTTGACATATCTAGTGTCTTGACCCATGAATTGAACCTCTGGCAGTCGTGCTATTTCATAGAGCCATGACTACTCCTGTTATATGGAGTGTGGTCACCTACAGATCATATATGTAAAATGTACATTTGCCTTCCAGATGCCCAGAGCTGTGCATGTGATTCTCTGTCAACTTTATATATGTATATACACACATTCTATCCAATATATATAAATGGTTATGTGTCTGACTATATCACAGCACATATATACAGTTGGAATCAGAGCCAGGCTTGGTTGGGAAAGTTTTGTGGGAGAAGTGAGGTTTTTTTTTTTTTGGAGGGGGAGGTTGGGCTACGTAATACATTAATACTTTGGCAGAAAGAAGCAGACATAACGATTCCAAGGCTGGAGTTAAATGCATTCATGATTAAGCATGAACCATTTAGGAGCAGATTGTAAATTACTGGTTGAAAATAACCAAGCTAAAAGTGAAGAGGCGGCAAGGAGCTAAGTGTGGAAGAGAACAGGAGGGGTGTGTGGGTGCTTCGGTAGCCAGTGTGGCTGGCAAATGTCAGTTTTGGATACCAGCACTCCAGACTATGCTGCCATCTAGTGGAACTGGCTGAATTCACTGCGTCTCCTCACTCCCTGTTAAATTACAATGTGGTATCTTGACCACGGAGAAACTCACTTTTCTTCCCCCTGGGGATTTTAGGTGAAGAATTTGAGAAAGGAGATGGATACCACTATGCTCCCTCAAACGGTATTAATTTTGACTCTAGAAAATGGAGCTGAGTACCAATATAAAGAATTTCCCATAGACAATTTTAAAAGCTGTGATCTCTTTTTAAGATTAATTTTCACAGCAGTAAAGTTGCCTTACAATGTTGTGTTAGTTTCCGGTGTACAGCAAAGTGAATCAGCCATACATATACATATATTCCCTCATTTTTGCGTTTCCTTCCCATTTAGGTCACCGCGGAGCACTGAGTAGAGTTCTTTGTACTACGCAGTAGGTTCTCGTTAGCTAACTGTTTAATACATGATACGGCGGAGGCTGTGGTCTTGCTGAGAGTGGTGTACATGGCCCTTCAGCTCAGAGCCTAACATGCAGGAAGCAGCCCTTGAGAGGGTCTACAGCTGAGTGAAGGCACACCCATGCAGCTCTGGGCTGCCTTGTTTCATGTGCAGGGGCGACAGAGGAGAACCCTCCGATTGTAGACACCGCAGCCCACAGACCTCAGAGCTGGCGCAGAGCTGTTCTCCTCCTCCCCTCCCTTCCAGCCATCTGTTCCGAAAAACTTACTAAATTTCTTTTCTGCATCAGGGACCCTTCCAGGTACCAGGCATACACCAGTGAACAAAGCAGAGAGAAATCCCTGCCCTTGGAGAACAGACATTCTCCTGGGAGAGACAGACAGTAAGATAAATAAGTTAAATACATAGTAGGTGGTGGGATACTATTAAGTGCTAAGGAAGAAAAAAAAATTAAGCTGAATAGGAGGATAAAGATTGGGTGTGTGTGTAGGATTTGCAATTGTGTGTCGTCACAGAGAATGTGCTATTTGACTCACTTGAAAGTTGTGAGGAAGGCTTATGGGTGAATATCCTGGGGAAGAACATCCCAGCCAGAGGGCAAGCAGATACAGAGGTCCTAATGGGCAGTGGGCGCGGTATTCCAGAAACAGCTAAAGTGCTAATAAGGAAAAGGACAGGAGATAAGACAGAGAGATGGTGAAGGGCTACATTCAGTGGCATGTTGTGGACAATTAGGGGCTTCCCAGGTGGTGCAGGTGGTAAAAAGTCTGCCTACCAAAGCAGGAGATGCTGGTTGGGTCCCGGGGTCAGGAAGATCCTCTGGAGGAGGGCATGGCAACCCACTCCAGTATTCTTGCCTGGAGAATCCCATGGACAGAGGAGCCTGGAGGGCTACAGCCCACAGGGTCACAAAGAGTTGGAGATGACTGAACCAACTTAGCACTCAGCACTCTGTGAACAATTATAATGAATTTTACTTTCACTAGGCATAAGATGAGAAGCTGCTTGATTTAGTCTAATATTTTCATTTTATAGATGAAATTTAGGACAAAGAAATCAAATCAGGTATCCGTGGCTATCCAGCATCATACTGCCAAAGCCGGGATGGGAACCTGCTTCCTAAGACCCCTGCCTGCCGAGGTCGGGTGCACAAGCACACACAGGCCCAGACTTCCAAGAGCAGTGGTCTGCGAGGAAGCCAAGCGCTGCTGGCTGCTCAGGCAAGTGTTTGGTTGTTCCCACAGCATGAACTACCTACCTGTAGAGGACCCACAGCAAACACGAGAAAGGCTCAGGCCTCTTAACTCAGAAGAGTCCTCTGCTAAAAATGCCTGAGTGTAGAGAGAAATCCTTCAGATTTTCCCAGTGGTTAAACTCAAGAATCTACAATCTTGTAAAGCTTCCTCTGTTCATTTCTAAGTAATTGGATAGAGTTAAGAGATGATTTCTGTATTCTCAAGTGTTTGATCCCAGTTCTCAGTATCACTGCTCACCATAAAAGTTAGTAAGATTGAATATCATATTACTTACAATGAATTTGAAAACAGGATTACCTGCTGAAGAGAGAGCGAGTGGTTATCATCAAACACGGTCTGACTTGAACTAATTTTGCCTAGCATTCTTGCTTTGCTATGAGCTAATGCAAGCCTTTCCCCTCCCTCTTCTTCCGTCTCCTTCAGATCTTGTGACAGTTGTCCTCTGGATGCAGGCCAAGTCCTCTAATCGCGCTTTCTGATGAAGGTTGGGCCAGTGCTAAGTCTAGAGGAGAATGGCCCTGTGCTGTCGTCTGCGTCCTTTCACCGCACGTGGCCTGTGTCTTGTGCACGGAATGTGAGGTCTTGCATGAGGTTGTGCCATCTCGTGGAGGCACTAATTCATCCCTAACGCTGTCCCCCTTCTTTCATTCTTTCCTTCTAAAACGAAGCTCCCATTACAGGTAGTGTGAAATTTATAGCACCATCTTATCCTGCATTTATGTTTGTTTGCATAGTACTTTCTCTTTCACTTTGTCTCTCTCTTTTTTGCCATACATGGTAATTTCATAACTTGTGTATGTTGTCTGTCAATGAGCATGCTCCTCATTCACCGCCTAGAATTTTATACCCATTACGGTTCTTGTGCAAAAAAGGAACCCTAGTTTAGACTGGCTCATAACAAAGTGGATTTTTTATTAGCTACATACTGGAATCAGATTTGATTTAGCAGTCCTGTGATGTCTAGAACCCACTATTTTTTTTCCCAATCCGCCTCCTGTGGTTGGGTCTCATCCTCAGCTGTCTCTCATGCTGGTTAAATGTCCTCAGCCATCCTATCTGCGTGCCCGCAATCCACTGTCCTGAAGCAGAGAGAACTGGCTTTTGGAAATTCTATCAGAGTGACGTTTCCCAGAAGCCCCCAGCATATGTGTGATGTCTCACTGACCCAAACTCAGCCAGGTGCCCAATCTTAAACCAGTTTATCGACTAAGAAATGTGCTGTGTTGACTGGCTTTAGGCTTGGGTTGCCTAAACCAGTCTTTTTGTGGTGAGGGGGATGGGATCACTAGACTGGGTGGAAATGGTCAGGGCTGAACCTGAGAGCTTGGGGCTCGGATCAGTTTCTCCCTCAAACAGCATGCTGCTCCACAAGGATGGAGGGATGGAAGTCATGGCGAGTCAGCCACAGTGTCTCCTACACGGGCTTCCTTTCACTGTGTTTTTAATTTTTCCCCGTTGCTTCTTATTTGGTGACTGGCTGTGGTCTAATACAGCAAATGGAGCCCTGCGTATTGGCTTGCCAGCCTCTTCCCCCACCCAATGACAAATGAGATAGATGCTCTCGGGGAGAACAAGGATGCAGACTCCGAGAACCATAATAGCACTGTAGGTCAGAGTGGGAAGCTCTCACCCCAGACCTTCTGGTAAACACTGAACAATGATAAAATTAATTACAGGCAGCCCTTCAGCCTGTAGTAATTATAGGCCTCCACAGGTCACTGGAGTCCAATATAAATTTTTTTTAAATCAGTGTAATACACTTTTGTGCATCAATTACACGCCCATGAAAATATTTCATGAAAGCCCCTCAACGTTAATTACTGTTGTTGCTGCTGCTGCTGCTGCTGCTAAGTCGCTTCAGTCGTATCTGACTCTGTGCGACCCCATAGGTGGCAGCCCATGAGGCTCCCCCATCCCTGGGATTCTCCAGGCAAGAACACTGGAGTGGGTTGCCATTTCCTTCTCCAGTGCATGAAAGTGAAAGTGAAGTCACTCAGTCGTGTCCGACTCTTAGTGACCCCATGGTCTGCGGCCTACCAGGCTCCTCTGTCCATGGGATTTTCCAGGCAAGAGTTCTGGAGTGGGGTGCCATTGGCTTCTCCAAATTACTGTTGTTACTATCTTTTAAATAGCTGCTTGATATTTCATGATGTATATTTTGTTCATCTGTTCCTCCTTAGGGATGTTCTTTTGGCACTATAAACCATATGTCAATACATGTTTGAATAAATATATTAATACTTAAAAAAAAAAGCAGTGTAGTAAATCCATATGTTCCTAAAAAGAATACCCTTATACTTTTCAGATAGGAGCTTAATTATCATATTTGATTATTTTATCTATTTTAATTGATATTACTGGGCTCTGGATAATGTAAAGACTTTGAAGCTGCACTCAAGTAAACAAAACAGGGCAATTGGTTGTAAGGAATTTCATTTAGTTTACTCTAGATGAGAGCTCCAGGAGAATGGCTGTCTAGGGCAGGTTACAGGGCTGGGGCAACATTCAGAGGGCTCTTGAGAGAGTGAAAGTCTTGGTGAGGTAGAGAAAACAGCACTTTTGTGTAAGTTGGATTAAAAGAAGTACCAGTTTGTCTTTGTAGATGAGCTCTGTGGCTAGGGTATAGCATTCTACTCCCCAACCAGCCAGTATTCCCTGCCATATCCCCAAGGGAATCTATGCACAGAGGGCCTATCAAAGCAGGGGAACCCCTTTATTACCAGAGAGCTTTGACCCAAACCCTAGTGATGACCTCAAACTAGGCTGCCCACATGGGTCACAGAAATCAAGTCCAGGATCCCTGGGCTGGGCTGCAGAAGGACATGGAGGCTGCCTCGAGGGGCTGATCACAGACAGGACACCCTCATGGTGGAGGTCTCAGAGATCTACATTCTAGTCCTTTTTAAGATGCTTGTGTGATGAGCCTTTGGACTGGTCATATCAACTTACTGGACCTAATTTCTCATTTATGAAGAAGTTTGAGGAATGAGGAGATTTAGAGGCCATCACAGGCTTTTTTGAGTACTAGCTTTCAGATTCTTAGATTCTATGCCTGGGAAGTGTCATGTGGAACTGAGGTGAGTTTAGGGGTGAGGACCTAACTCCTCTTTGCCTGCACTTGCAGACAGACAAAGGATGGCACAGTTTCTGTATTACATGCAATAAATGTCTTAAATAGCCACCGAGTGGCTTGACTGGCTGAGCGCCGGGTGTGAATTGCTCCAAATTGAGTGTTGTTCGTTGGATCCTACAGATGCTGCGGTATAGCCACAGCTCACTGAATAGTGGGATTGTTCCCTATGCCAAGCCAGACTCGGATTTTGGCTGCCAGGCTTGTGTTCTGGGACATCCAGATGTTAGGGATCTTGTGGGAGCAGTGAGAACAGACGGTGACTCGTGGCAGATGCTTCTGTTCTAAAGTGGTTTCAAAGCCATGGTCACGTGGCTTATCCTGGGATGCGTGAGCCCCACTGGTGTTCCAGTCTCCTGTTTTGTTAAGAGTCTGATTGCAAGGGGTGCTGCACACTGTTGTGGTTTATTGATTTTTAGTGATCCTGTTACTCAGTAACCCCTGCATGCTCTGCTCTGAAGTGTTAAGCCCTGAGCTCTGCCTTAGTAGGACAGGTAGTTTGTTTTTAACAGCAGTCTGTATAAACCAGTGGTCCCAAACTCAAATGTCTACAAGAACTAGGCAAGAAATATTAAGTAGTGCTTTATATCGGCTTCCCAGGTGGCATTAGTGCTAAATGCAGGAGACTTTGAGACACAGATTCGATCCCTGGGTGCGGAAGATTCCCTGGAGAAGGGCATGCAACCCACTCCAGTATTCTTGCCTGGAGAATCCCACAGACAGAGGAGCCTGGTGGGCTACAGTCATTGGGGTCACAGTGTCAGATATGACTAAAACAACTTAGTACACATACACTCAGCTGGTAAAGAATCCGCCTGCCATGTGGGAGATCTGAGTTCGATCCCTGGGTTGGGAAGATCCCCTGGAGAAGGGAAAGGCTATCCACTCCAGTATTCTGGCCTGGAGAATTCCATGGACCGTCTAGTCCATGGGGTTGCAAAGAGTCAAGCACTACTGAGCTACTTTCACTTTCACACATGTACACATAGTGCTTGATATGAACAGCTGGAAATCTTGAGGCCTCTGGCAGACTTGCAGAGAACAGTTCTTATCTAAAGACATTAAAGTTCAGATGAAAAATTTACATGACCCAAGAAAACTGTGAGTTGGATTCAGTCCTAAGGCTACCAGTTTGTGATTCTTGGGCTATAGGCCACCTAGCTTCAGCTGTCATTGATAGGTCTGCTGAGCTTCAGAGAAGCCAGATTTTCTTGATGTGAGCCTTGTGTATTTTTGTTTTTGTAGCAGACTTTACCTTTTTATGTTAGATTAGAAAACTGACTATCACTGGAGTAAAGTGGGCCACCATGATTTTTACCCACAAATTGCACATACTCCAAAAGAAACCATGTCCTCGATAAAAAGAATTTCTTTCGTTCAGTAGCCTTGGGAGACTGAATCAATTTAGAGAAGCAGAGGTGGAAATCTCAGTCTAAACAATTCTGAATATCTTACCTCATTAGAAGAATTTGTATCACTAAAGGTAAGGAACCCTAGGCATTTGCAATTCATACACCTGTCTGGCAAGTTGTCTGCTGGGTTTTACTCCTCTTTGCCTTTTCCTGGTATGAGGCAGGCAGGTTAGTGAGCTGGGTGGGGTTGAGGGTGGGATCAGCTTGCATTCACTCTTTTCCCAACCCTCCAAGCCTCCCCACACTCTTAATTTCTGCATTCCTGCTACCACTTGGGATGCCCTGTGAAGGAACAAAGAAATTGGTGAATTCATTTACTTTTTTTTCTGGCTACACCATGCAGCATGCAGAACTTCCCTGACAAGGGATCAAAGCCACGCCTGCAGTGGAAGCACAGAGTATTAACCACTGGACCACCAGGGTCCTTCATTTACTTCTAGATATTGGTCATCCACGGGCCTCTCCTCCAAGGGATGCTTGTATTTTTTAAAAGAACTTGAAAGGTAGAACAGAAAACAGGGCAACGTTTAGCACAAAGTACTGCCTCTCTAATGAGAGTGTTTCCTGTAATGCTAAGAACATAATTTGGGGCTAGGGAGCCTCCCGGGCGCCTTAGAGGTAACATTTTCTGTTGCCCTGCTTCAGGTAAGACCTGCTGGGCTAGCATCAGCCACTGAGCCTGGAGAGTGAGGTTTGACTTTATTCTTTTTTATTTGTATAATTGAAACTTGTGTGAGAGTCCACGCAAATTATCACAAATGGGTTTTTGTAAGAGGTTGATGGCACCCTGCTTCCCTGTGTCTGGTACTGGCCAGTGGGAGACTGTGACTTGAAATATTCCTTCAGCAAAACCACTGAAATCAAGTTGTGCTAAAATTGTGTTCTTCTGATAGTGTTTTCTCCTCAGAGTACTCTCCCGACTTACTCTTTTCAGTGGGATTCCCTAAGTGAATAGCCCGCCAGTCCTTCCTTTTCTTACATGCGTGCGTGCATGCTAAGTCACTTCAGTTGTGTCTGACTCTCTGTGACTCTGTGGACTTTAGCCCTCCAGGCTCCTCTGTCCATGGGATTCTCCAGGCAAGAATACTGGAGTGAGTTGCCATGTCCTCCTCAAGGGCATCTTCCTGACCAGGGATCAGACCCACATCTCTTATGTCTGCTACATTGACAAGTGGGTGCTTTACCACTGGCGCCACCTGGGAAGCCTCTCTACTACCTTAACACCAGGTTATTCTGCAAGTCCTTGCAATTTGGCTTTTATCTCTAGTTCTGTTACTAAATAGTCTTTCTCAAAGATCCCAGTAACCAAACGATTATCATATCCATTGGTCTCCTCTTTAACCTTCCTTTCTGACCCTTTACTCTTGCCTCTATAGACCATTACACATGCTGTTAGCTCTACCTGCAACTGTTGCTCCTTCTCCTAACCTCCCTTTCTTTGGCTAATTCTTTGACCTTCAGATCTTAGTTTAGAAATCGCTTCTCCATAGGTATGTAGATTTATCTCTGGGCTTCCTATTTTGTTCCATTGATCTACATTTCTATCTTTATGCCAGTACCTACGGGGAGGGAGGAGGGAGGGCGGTTCAGGATGGGGAACACATGTATACCTGTGGCGGATTCATGTTGATGTATGGCAAAACCAATACAGTATTGTAAAGTAATTAACCTCCGATTAAAATAAATAAATTTATATTAAAAAATAAAAGAAGACACTTCTCTCAGGAAGCCTTCCTTGATGACTCCCTCCTCCAGGTCCAATTTCGGTATTTGTCCTTTGAGTCTTTATAGCACCCATGCTTGTGTGCTATTCACTTGTCCTACTGTATTTTAATTAGTGTCCTCCCCTCTGTACTCCCCTCCCCACGGTACTGTGGCCTGTGTGAGAGCAGGTACCATAGTGGTTTTATCTACACTGTTTACCTTATACCTAAACATGGTAGATGAAGAATTATAGAAATGCAGATGACATCTGAATAGCAAAGTCTACAGCTTCCTACAGAATAGATGATGAGCCCCTGATTTTCTTTATCACCCTTTGGTTCTCCCTATGTCCCTGGACCTCCAATCAGAAGATGTAGAGGAGTTGTTGGATGCCGTCAATAAAATGTGACATCTGACCCTGAAGAAGAAGAGAGGTGTCAGGAAATCCTTATTCCCATTTAGCCACTCATGACCAGGCAGCAACTCTCTGTGTTGCTTACGGTGAACAAGTCACAGCCACCTGTTGTTGAAACCAGTGGAAAGAATGAGTTTTAAGGATTCTGACCACCAGCAGAATGGGAAACACGTTTTTCAGGAGACCAGGCAAGTTGGTTGTGTGATGATTTTATCATCAGCATGAAGGAAGAACTTAATGTCTGGTTGGCAACAGTAGAGAAACACAGACTAAGAGAGGAACTGATAAGTATTGTGTAGATGGTATTGTACTTTCCAGGTTATTTAAGAAATTTTCAAGATCATTTTAACTATTTGCAGTTTCATGTTACTGATTTTACAACCCAGTGTCCCTCCTCTCACTTCTGAAAACATTATTCTCCTATATTCAGAATGTCACATCTGTGTGTAGATCTGTGTGTTGGGACAGGCTTTCTAGAGCAATTAAAAAGAATGTGAAATCTTGATCACATGTTTCTTCTTGTCTCTTGAAACTGGGTAAGAATTGTTGACCAGGTATAAAGACAGTGAAAAAAGATTTATGAGGGAAAGTTTAGTGAGAAAATGTAGGCTCTTATCTGTATTACAGAAGAGTGTGATTAACACTAGTTGATTTTTTAGAAAAAAAAAATAATAAAGTATGTTCCATACCCTTCGTTCCATGAAGAGGAGAGAGCCTATGCAATCTGTTGTAGAAATTGTGTCATCAAAGGCTCTGAGTGCTGGAGGAGCAGGAGCACTCCCCGAAGAGCCTTGGTCATCTGGGAACCTGGTCTGGTAGAAGAACGCATCTCCACTTTGGTTGCTCAGACCTCAGACTCAGGTGTGTGAGCGGAGACACCTTCCCCACTATCACACCTGTTCCGCCTCTGGACTTCTTTGCTGTTCACGTCTGGCTCCCTCTTCCTCCAGGTCAGGCAGGCTCTGAACCTCTGACTTGTCTTTGCTGTCTGGTCTCTCTGTATCTTTCTTCTTTGGGGGCATGTGGCCTATTTGCCTTGAATTATAATGATTTGTGCTCTGCTCATTCAGACATATCCTAGGATGGAGAAAAATAGCCTGGGATGAGGTCAGAGGACCCTCATTCCAGTCTCATTTCACATTCAGTCCCAGCTAAGTGACCTAGGGCCAGCTGCTTCCTTTCTCTGAGGATCTGTGTCCTCATGGTTGGATATCATCACCGACTCAACGGACATGAACTTGGGCAGAGTCTGGGACATGGTGAGGGACAGGGAAGCCTGGCATGTTGCAGTCCATGGGGCTGGGCAGACTCTGGGAGATGGTTAGGGATAGGGAGGCCTGGCATGCTGCAGTCCATGGGGTCGCAAAGAGTCAGACATGACTTGGCAACTGAACAACAACAACATCTTCATCAGAAGATTCCTTGCTTACAGGATTATTATGAGGATCAACGATGATGTATGCAGAAGCACTTCAAGAGCTAGAAGATCTCACCCTCCTGAGTGTAGTAAGAGCAGAGATATGCCCTGTCATGTGCGTGGCATAATACCTAGCACGTTGTAGGTGCTTGATAAGCTGCACTTATTAGCTAATGATATTAAGAAATAAGCTTCATTTAAACACATAAATTGCTTGCTGCTAAACTGCATTGCTGGTTCCGAATGTGGGTCTATGGCCAAGGAGGATATACTCTCCTTCTTCTGGTCCAGGTAACAGGATATTTGGAACCACCAAGGTGCTGCCTTTTCATTCATGGGCGAGTTTGATCCATTAAGAAAACAGGTGACAAAATTAATTACATATTGTGCAACCATGGATCCCAAATTGGCCTTACAAAAATGTAGCATGTTGTAAATGCAAACAGCCTCTGAGGGAAAGCTTGTTCCTAAGAGGCTTGCTTAATAGAATGTTGATCGCCTGCGAGGAGTTCATGCCTTGAGTCAAAGAGGTGTCTGGAATTTCCATCTGACTTTATTAGTATATATATTCAGGTGGCCCAGTGCCGGATGTTCGTTCTTAAAGGAAACAGTGTTCCCACTCAGAAGAAGGTAAGGCCTCTGCTCTTTGCAAGTGGGCAGCTTCTGCTTGTACCTTGCTGGCCCTGGAAATTCCATCACCTGAAGTGGAATTTTGTTCAATCCATCTTATTCGTGGCTCCAAGGACAACTGTGGTGGGTTTGATAGGGGGCTAGTGAGGTTGCCTCTGTAAAGATAAGAACAATCCATTAGTTGAAGCCTACACCCCAGCGGCTTCTACTGGGGCTGTTTGCATTTGCTCAGCACTCTCTGTTTATGAGAATGTTAAGAGGAAGTGCATCCATTCTGTGCATGTTGTAAAACAGAAGGCTTGCAGCTGTCAGAATTATTTTCTTCTTGGCTCCTTATCTGGTAGAGCTTTGGATTGTTGCAGATTATCAGCCTCAGTTCTCCAGATGCAATGCAAATTTTCTTGTTTTCTGTCTTTGAAGATAGCAGATATTTATGTACACAGTTCCTTGTAATATACTTTCAGGATAAGGAGAAATTAGGCTTATTCCTATATGTTGTCATAATTCAATATTATGAAATGAGTAAATGATTGTTTTATTAGTTGTATAGTGCATTTATAGAATCCAACATATTCTACTCTCTAGAAAGGAAAAAAAAAAAAAGCCCACAAGATACAATCCTCTGTTCCAAATAGCTTACAAATCTGCCTCAGAGACAACGAACAACAACTTTGGGTTAGGAGTTCACAGTGAAAGTTAAGTTCACTGTGCACTCCTCCTGAAGCTTTACGGAGGGATTGAGACCTGAGCTAGACTTTGGGGTAAAAAGAAAAGAAAAGAAAAAAAAACAACAGTGTAACAGAGCAGAAAAAGTAGACCTGAAGCCTTGTTCCAATAGCATGGCTACACGTGATGTCGTGATGTGTCCTAAGGTTTGTTTCCAGTAATTTCCAGTTAATGAAAACAAGTGTCAGAGTTTCTGAATGATACTTGCTTTTCAGATCATTCATATCTATTTGTGTCTGGGGGGCGGCACTCAGGATTTTGCCACTAGCAGAGTGTCATTTACATGCACTTGCATCACCAGTGCTTTCTTTGTGAGGGAGAGGTCAGTGTTCCAGCTGTATCCTGGGGCACCGGGCTCACAGCCTGCTTAGCTCAGCTGCCTTCACGGGGCAGGGACTGTGGCAGGTACGAATTATTGTATTTCTAGCCTCAGTGGGCATTTGAATTTTCAACCCATGGTCTCATTTAAGGGAGACCAGCTTGAGTCTGTTAGATAATACTAGTTCGAGACTAACAGCTGTGGGAACAGAAGGGGGAAATGCCTCTTCAGGAAACATTTAGATGGGACTTAGTGAAATGAGAAATAAGAGAACAGTAAAAGGAAAGAAAAAAAAGAAGAGGGACTTCCATGGAGGGCCAGCGGTTAACATCTGCCAACGTTAAGATCCCACATGCCACGGGGCAATGAAGCCCGAGCTCCACAACTGCTGAGCCTGTGTTCTCTAGAGTCTGGGCTCTGCAAGCAGAGAAGCTCCTGCAAGGAGAAGTCCAAGCACCAGAGCCAGAGTGCTGTACACTCGCCACAACTAAAGAAAGCCTGCGTGCTGCAATGAAGACCCAGCATAGCCAAAAACAAATAAGTAAATACTTTTTTTCAGAAAGAAAGAAGGGGCCACAATGCAGCATAAGTCACTGATAGTCATAAGTTTCTAGCTACCATTGTCTAAGTAAGAACAAATGTAATATTCTGAAGAAAACCAAGATATTGGGGGTAGGGAAGGGATCTATCTACACCTTCAAGTATAAGGATTCTCCCTAGATGAGTATCCTTCCAAGATGAGCCTAAGGAACCTTCCAGGCAGACAGTTGCTGAGAGTAGCTAGAAACACATAGGTGGGAGCAAAGGTTCCCAACAGCTTCACTTGTGTCTCGGGAATTTTTTCATGTCATTCCCAGGACACAAGAGGTACCTAACAGTTTCACTTGTGACGTGTTAGGTCCCAATAACTTAATAAGTATTCATGTACTAATAACTTTGTAGGCATGTGAAAATACACATAAATTGAAATGTATAATATTTTTATTTCATTCTTTACCAGTTACTTACTGATGGAATGGGTGCATCTGTTGGGCCTTGCATGTTTCAGTCAGGATCCAATCAGGAGATAAACCACATGATAATTTGAGTAGGAACGTGTGATGTAAAGAAATGCTAGCTAGTGGAACGGTATGGCAGCTCCTAAAAACTTAAAAGTAGAATTACCATCTATATTCTTCTTGTTTTTTCGGTAAGTTGTGCCTTGACTGTTTGCGACCCTATGGACTGTAGCCTGCCAGGCCCCTCTGTCCATGGGATTTCCAGGCAAGAATACTGCGGTGGGTTGCCATTTCCTTCTCCAGGGTATCTTCCCGATCCAGGGATTGAATCTGCATCTCCTGCTTGGCAGGTGGATTCTTTACCACTGAACTGCCATTATGACCAAACAATTTCCACTTCTGGATGTGTACCCAAAAGGATGGAAAGCAGGGACTAGAAAATGTATTTGTATACCCGTGTTTATAGCAGCATTATTCACAATAGCCAAAAGGTAGAAGCAATCCAAGTGTCCATTGATGGTTGAAAGGAAGAAACAAATCATGGTATATACACACAATGAAGTATCATTCAGTTTTAAAAATGAAGGAAATTCTGACACATGCTCCAACATGGATGAATCTTGAGGATAATTAACTTAGTGAAATAAACCAGTCACAGAAAAGACAAATACTATGTAATTCCATGTATATGGAGTACCTAGAATAGTCAGATTCAGAAAGAAAGCATAGGATGATGATTGCCAAGGGCTGAGGGAGGGGAGAATGGGGAGTTAGTGTTTAATGAGTATAGAGTTTCCATTTTCAAGAGAAAAGCATTCTGGAGATGGATGGTGGTGAGACTGAAACTACAAAGTATATGTGCTTAATCCTACTGAACTGTATAGCTAAAAAATGATCAAGATGGTGGTACTTTTATATGATGTGCATTTTACCACAATTGAAAATACTAATAAGAAAAAAAAGTTAAATAAATATTAATTTTGCTGAGGGCTGCCTGTTAGGAAGAGAACTCTAAAGAATAGGGGAATAGCAAATATGAAAAGCAGCCCCTTCCCATGGGCTTGAAACAGGGCACCAAACCCAAACTTCCTCTCTTCTACTCTAGACCTTGTTGGAGAGAAGGTGGCTGGCCTTGGCTCCTTGAGTGGCAGAGAAGTCACAGCAGTGCTGTGCAGGTAGAACTTGCTGGAAATCCGTCCTCCAGGATGCTGAGGAAATCCGTTCATGGAGGGGTTTTTCACTGAAGGTGCTCTGCCGCAAAACCTCCTAAGGGGGATGCCAGCAGGAGCTGCTGGAGGCTGGTTGTTGCTGACCACCACGTACAGCAGGAGCCAGTTTTTGATGAAGGTGCCTGCATTGCAGGAACTGGGGGCTGGAGAAGTCACGCGTGCTTGTGGCAGCTTGCAGCCAGAGCACACCAGAACCAGGAAGCAAAAGCTCTTCTTCCTCTAATGTGACAAAGCTTAGGATAGCACCAGCTGGCAAAATAAAAAATCTCTAAAGTCTCATCTTTATTTTTTCAGAGCAGGGGAGGTGGCTCAGTGGTAAAGAATCCACCTGCCAATCCAGGAGATACAGGAGACACAAGTTTGATCCCAGGGCCAGAAAGATCCCCTGATGGCAGAAATGGCAGCCCACTCCAGTATTCTTGCCTGGAGAATCCCATGGACAGAGGAGCCTGGTGGGCTACAGTCCACGGGTCACAGTCAGACAGGACTGAGCATGCATGCATGAATGAAAGGTGAACTGGAGCCGTGAAACAGTACATTGATAACTGGCCACCTCATAACTTCTTAAAATCAAATTGAAATCAAATTGGATCCACTACCTTCTTTTCTTCTTTCATGTTACTTTTCAGATAGTATTTGCTTTTTAGTATAGCAACTGCCAACAACCTAGCTTTGCACAGAAATGACATCAAAAGAAATGTATTACAGTCTAATGTTATGCAATGAACTGGCTCGAACTAGTAGTTTATGGTGTCTGAGAGACATTGAATAATGCTATGTCTTCCTCAAAAATTTAAAGTATCCTGCAACACCCCTGTGAGTTTGCTGTAGTGCTCTCAGGTACCATGGCACAATTTGAAGATCTCAGGGCTGAAAATGTAGACTCTTTCACCAACTCTGACCACATCGCTCTCATGTATGAGAATCTAAGGTACTGATTTGCTTAAGAATACAGAAGAGTCGTGTGTAGTGTAAAAATTGTACAGGGTCAGTATTACTTCAGAAGATCTTTCAGGAAGTTACCATATTGGAGAATAACATACTGTCTTCCAGTAAGTATAGGACTTACAGTAAGCGTTTCCTCCAGCATTGGAGCAGGTTCCTGTTTCTTTAGGACTGGATGAAATAGTTGCCTTTTCTTCCGAGGCTCTTTGACATGAAAAGATCCATAGCCTTAGCTACAGCATTCATCATCAGTATACATAAGATGCTCACAGTGTAAGAGGCAATGCTGAGACAAGGCTCAGGGAGGGAACCGCAAAGTCCTAGCTCTATCCCACACTTACTCTGCAGCATAAAATCACTTACTGATGGCTGATGCACCATTTAGATCGGTTTCCTCTCTTCATCTGTTTTGGGCTGATGGTACATAGTTGAAATTAGAAAGCTGAATGCCATTCAAGAGGACTTTGCTGAATTCAGTAGTAAAAATTCTATTGAGATAGTTATGTGTGTATGTATGTGAGTGAAAGTCGCTTAGTCGTGTCTGACTCTTTGTGACCCCATGGACTATAGAGTCCAGGGAATTCTCCAGGCCAGAATACTGGAGTGGGTAGCCTTTCACTTCTCCAGGGGATCTTCCCAACCAAGGGATCAAACCCAGGTCTCTCACATTGCAGGTGGATTCTTTACCAGCTGAGCCACAAGGGAAGAATATTAAAAAGTTAGTGTTTTTTTTTAAAAAAAGCTTTTGGCTTCCTGATAGCTCAGATGGTAAAGAGTCTGCCTGAAGTGCAGGAGACCAGAGTTCGATCCCTGGATCGGGAAGATTCCCTGGAGAAGGGAATGGCACCCCACTCCAGTATTCTCGCCTGGAGAATCCCATGGACGGAGGAGCCTGGCAGGCTTTGCGACCATGGGGTCGCAAAGAGCTGGACATGACTGAGCGACTTCACTTTCACTTTTCTTTATGTTCTAATAGAAACAGAAAAGTGAAAGTGTCAAGTTCCTCAGTTTACCATCTGAGCCACCAGGGAAGTCCTAGAAAATGGATGGACTTAATAAGACCTTATATAGGTAGGTAGGCAGGCATACTGTTCATGTTATTGGTTTCCCAAAAGAATCATTCATTTTGGTGATGTTTAACAATTTTGTGAATCATAATTGATACATGTTTCTGTATAACTTTTCTTTTAAGAGAAGCTGAATAACTTAAGTTTTGTAAGCTGACCCATTCAAAAGGACAAACTTCTGATCCACGCCTTTCAGTGCTACCTGCAAAACAGCCTTCCCTTTTCCCCTGCAACACTGTTTGGATAAGTTCTGTTTTGGTTCACGTTTTCACCTCCTGCTGAGTTTGTCGGCTGAGTTTTAACCTTGGCTGCTTTCAGCGGGCAAGCCTGTCTAGCCCTGTAGCTTCATCTCCTGGTATTTTCTGTCTTTTAAGCAGTGATGGGTTGGCAAAAATATTAACTTGACAGGGATTCTACCCATGTCAGAAACTCACTGTTAAAATCCGAGTATGACAACTTGGAGTGGATTAGACTTTCAAACAGGTATCCGAACAGGAGTCTGTGGTCCAGATTCCCCATAGGAGCACTACTTCTGTTTTCTTGTGGGTTTCAAATGTTGTTCAGAAACTCAAATAAAGTTCATAGCTGCTTGATGGGATCAAGCGGGGCCATTACGCTCCCTGTCTTGGCTGCCTTTTCTACCTCCTTGGAGTAGAGTGAACACACGGGAGAGAAAGAGATTGTCACTGCTGCTGCCTTAAGCAAAGCTGCTTACTTCTGAATTCTTCATGATAATCAATAGCAGATGTGTGGCCAGCCCTGGAAAGTTGCATAACTGTCTCAGGTTGCATTCAACTGCAATCGCTAGCCAACATGAGGGGGTCTCCATTAGGCAGTGGAAAAAGAAAATTTTTGTTTATCTTATCATAAAATTATTTCCTTGCTGTAAACGGTAAAAGCAGTGGTTAGGGTGGAAGTAATTTGAATATCACTGCCCTTAAACATGAATTTCAGTTCATGATAAGAGGAACTTTCTAATGACTAGAGACGAAGTGGGGCTTTGTTAAGGCAGTGAGTCTCTGTTAATCGAAGTAATTAAGGAGAGTCTGGATGAAGGCTTGCTGCCTGTGATGTGTCTAGGAGATGGCTTCACAGCCAGTAGAGGATTAGAATGAGTGACCTGTAAGTTTACTTCCGAGTCTGAGTTTCTATGACTATGATCATTGATTGTTTTTCCTCCTGTTCCTTTTCTGAAGGTAAGTCAGGGAAGTATAGATCAGTTGTGGCACTACCTTCTGGGCCCAGTCTCAGCCCCGCCTCTCTCATTCCTGGTGAATCCCTTTGTAGCCCATCTCAGATTATCCCGGTTGATCCCGTTAATCAAGGTACAGTGAGGTTTGGACCTTTTATTTTCACGTTCTATCACTGGACCACACGTGTTAAATTGCCCACACCTATGTGGAACTTCTGTACAGTCAGCATATAGGGCTTCCAAATGGATGCTCCAACACCTAAAATAATCTGGCCTTATTCATGAAAGTGATTAGGGGGATTTCATAATTTTCAGTGCTTCATCACATTTATGACTCATTTTTATTTTTACTACTTTGTGGAACAAGTAGCCTTATTCCCATTTTACAGATGGGCAAACAGAAGCTCAGAGAGGTTAAATGGCTTGCAAATTTGAGAAGAAAAGTGGTAGAAGAATGAATAGAGAAATAAAATCCTATTGTCAATGAGATAGTGCTTACTGGGTTTATGGTAATCAGGCCCAGGTTTCCCAAACTGAGTCTAGCTTTCTTTGCCCTGCTTCTGGCAGCCTTACATCCAAGGAAGTTTAGTTGGGGTCTTGACTGAACTTTTAATTAAAAAAAAAAAAATAGTATTTGTAGTTTCACGTAGCTGAATAAATAGAAGCTATTAAACTTATGGCTTATTTAAAGCATTGAATATCAGGAATGGGATAGTTTTGATTTGAGGGTGTGATCTAAGCCAATGAACAGACCCATCTGAGCATTCCATCCTAGAATCATGACCAACTCAAACTCTTTGGGAATCTCCCAGTACAGCAAACTTTGAATTATTCCTCTGCAAAATAAAGGTCTCGAATTTTACATGAGTAGTTTAATAGAGTGAGAAAGTCTGGATATAGAAGACAGGAGGCCTGGTCTGCACCTACTGTAGTCTCAAGAACATAATTACTTAGTTTTGTGACCTTGAGCAAATTGTATAACCTCCCTTTCTTTAATTACATGTCTGTAAAATGAGTATGATGATCCAAGGGAGCAAATTGGGAAGTCTGCATAAAGCCTATGCAAGGCATAGTAAATGCAAGGCATCCTAGCTAAGTATTACAAAAGAAAGATCCAAAGTCATAAATTCTTCAGGTAATATTTTCAGACGTGATTTTGAGTGCGTGTGTGTTTCATCATCTGCTAAAAGTTTTTACTTTTCTCCTAAGAAAGATTTCATAGGAGAAAAAGAAAAGCAAACAATGAGAGCCTAGGAAACAAGTGCCTCCCAGATGTACTGTTTTCTCCCTGTGTATGCTCACCCCAGACGTCAGCACTTCTCATTTCCTCAGAATTATCCACTCACACCCAGAGCAGTAGTGAGCCTAGAGGATTTACGGGAAAAGCCATAGGGAAGACTGAAAAGAGGGTTTACACAGAACAAACTTCTGACTCCCAGGCATGGCCCCTGGGAGGCAGCTTTTCCCCATCCTTTGACTCAGCACTCATCGTGAGCCTTCTTCCTTGACTCACAGCACTTCTGTCCTGCCTCCCAACCTCCCCTGCCTCATCCCGGTACCAGCAATGCTTAAGCAGGAGGCTCAGGGCTTGGGCTCCTGAGAAGGTACGTGAGAGATTTCCACTGTCATTTGAGTGGCCCTTTCTCCACTTTTGGTAAATCAAACTTTCTTAAGGCGTGAAGGGTGAGATCACCTGGGCTAGGCAGGGACTCTGGGGAGATACCCAATTAGCCCCACTCCTTTTGGAAGGTTAAGTGCAAGATGTCTAAGGAGGTTAAGAAGGATGAAGAGCCCGCAGTCACAACCAGGTGAGGCCAAGAACACAGGTCCCTCTGTGAGGAGAGGGACTGAAAGCCAACTTTATATACAGAGCCTGGAAGCCTGTAAAGACTCTCAAGGGTGTAGACATAAATAATACAAGAATAGATGAGGAAAGCTTCAAAGTCAAATGGGGGAAAGCCACTTTTTGTACTAAGTAAACAACTCTTTTTCACCTCTCCTGTCACTGACTTAAATGTTGTTTGTATAGATTCAGCCTGTCAGCAAGGCAGAAATAAAAATATAGATGAAATTACCTTTTTTTTTTGTGGTATGGAATTCTTAGACCTAGAAGCTGTAAGTGAAAGTCACTCATTTGTGTCCGACTCTTTGCAACCCCATGGACTATACAGTCCATGGGATTCTCCAGGCCAGAATACTGGAGTACTAGCCATTCCCTTCTCCAGGGCTAGAAGCTATAGGTCTATACAAATTGACAGAGATGCTTAGTATTTTTCGCTGCAGAGAACTTACCACATTCTCTAATGTGAGCAGAGTGTGGTTCCTCCTGACTGAATTGTACCTTCTCTTCCCAATTCTGCTAGTCTTCTCTTCTAAGTCTGAACACGCTGACCTTCCCTGTTCTTGGCAGACATCTGGGCGGATGTAAGGAAAAGGCCCAAAGCCCAGGCATTTTTCCAACAGCTTTATTGATGCATAATTTAAGAGAAGATGTTTCTGCTGTTCTATGATAAAGTTCAGTTGAGAGGTGGTATTAATATCTTCCTTAGAACCAAGGTCACTTGGAAGGTTGAACTCCAAGTCTGTGATCAAAATTACCAAAATTTGCCAGTAAGCTCCAGGTGAGCAGAGTTCTTTTACATGTGACTCATGTAAATATTTGGTAATGACTGATTGAAAAAAAAAGAAAAAAACCACCAGAATCTTGGTTGTGATGGTGTAGCTGCTAAGTCTTGTCTGACTCTTGCCACCCCAATAGACTGTAGCCCACCAGGCTCCTCTTTCCGTGGGATCTCCCAGGCAAGAATACTGGAATGGGTTGCCATTTCCTCCTCCAGAAGATCTTCCTGACCCAGGGATCTCAGATTCTTAGCTTGCATTTTAACTCAGGTGGCATGCTAATGGTAAAGAATCCGCCTGCCAATGCCGGACACTTAGGAGATGTGGGCTCGATCCCTGGGTTGGGAAGATCCCCTGGAGGAGGAGATGGCAATGCACTCCAGTATTCTTACCTGGAAATTTCCATGGACAGTGGAGCCTGATTGGCTACCGTCCATGGGGCCGTAGAGAGTCAGACATGGCTAAGCAACTAAGCTCTTACCTACACGAACGTAGGTAAACTACTATTTTTAGGCTACTATACAGAGAGTGTTGTGGAAAAAATAAACATAGAAAGCTCTGGACAGTTTTTCTGATGATTTCATAGAACTTGTACAAAATACATAAATAATTTTAACTGACATCCTGATGCTACATATTATATAGTTGTAGTTCAGAGGAGTGAAGTGAGAAGTCAGAAAGAGCTAATTAGAGGCAGACACTGAACTCATACCTTATTTTACTAATACAATCAGATGGTTTTTCCTTTTAGGTGGTTAAGGAAATTTAGATAAATTTGCAGTTAACCACAAAACAAAGAAATAAATGCTTCCAAACAGTAAAACATAGGTCTATAAAACTTCTGAGAAGGACGTGGATGCTTTCACATGGAGAAGTAATAGACTATCTGGAAATTTGGATCCTACAGAAGAGTGGTTTTGGAGGAAGATAGGACAAGACAGAGAGGCCAAGATACACTCAGAAAATAAACTGAGCCTGCCTTGCACTGGAGCTAGATCGGGACTTTGTTCCTCAAGGTGACTGCTGGGCTACATTTAAATACAAAAGAAGTTTCTTGCCAGATTTCTTGAGGACCCCATTGAAAGTCAAAGATCAACCTAGCTGCTAAAATGATTCTAAATTGGATTAAGAGGCTGACACAGCAGCGCTTGAACTGTTCATTCAGCAGTTGTTCTCCTTGGCTAACCTGAGCAAAGCTGAGGGCCTTTTTGTGAACCCAGCATAAAAACAAGTCAGACGTTAAGGACACGTACTTTAACACGCCGTGTGTGGTTTGAACATAATTGGACTTGCAGAAGGACCTTTTATAAATCACTCTTATGGGGGCACTTTCTGAAGTAAGAGGGTAAAAGTGAGCCCTTCCTTTGACTGGTGAGACCGGACTTTGGGTTGTGTGAATTTGCATAATCATCACCTTGAAAAGGTGTTGCGTCTTACTCCAATTATAGATGAATGGGAGCTATCTTTATGAAGTTCACAGCTGGTGAGATGCTGTTGGGCTCCTGGCAGACATCTGTGGAAGTCTGGGCTGCCATGGGGGAGGGCAAAGGACAGATGGTGTGTGTGGGGTGGGGTGGGGGTCTTCCAGAATGATTCCTTAGACAAGACAGGAAAGGTCGCTTCTGACTAGTGAGGGAGCATGTCTCAGAATGACCTTCATGTCTCCTCGGTAAGTCTGAAGTTACAGAATGAAGTTACTAAGTTATTGCATGTTAGCAGCTCAGGCTGTGTGGCACAGGGGACCTTGGAATTAACTGGGACTTTCAGAAGGGTGCAGCCTGGTGAGGTCAGCTTCCGGAAGGCTCCACAAGACTGATACTTTCCAGATGTTTCTCCTCTTTTCTCCTTTCTGACCGGCTATGTCTTCCTCTCATCATTCTGTCCTGTCCTTTCAGGGAATTGAGATGAAATACTGCCTGGTATCTTAGGTGTGATAGAATCACTCAGCAGTAGGAAGTGATTTAATATCTTATATTAATATTTATAATAGTCTTCACTGCTTGTGACTCGCATAAACACGTTTTTTTCCTGTTCAAACCCAATATTGGAATAAAACGCTAGAGTATCTTTTACAAAAAATTACTTTTAATGGTGCAGTAGTTTGTAATAATCTACGTAGGAGTTTATGGTTTTCAAAGCACTTTTTGCTTATATTACCCTATTTAATCCCCAGCATAAATCTGAGGAGTAATTAATACTCTTTAAACTCTCTTTTTCCAGATGAGGAAAGGGAGGCCCAGAGAAGTTAAATAATTCACTCAAGGTCATACAAATAATAAATGGCAGAACTAAATCTTAATTCAGACTCTTTACATCTGTATCTTTTGTATATTCTTATCATTAAATTTATACTTACTGTAGAGCCTATTCACTAAATTTACTATACAGCCTCTCTTCTTGTTTTTTGCCTGTATAAAACGAGGGAGATGATGGAAAGGAAAGCAGCTGGAAAATAAATTTATTAAAAGAATGTAACTTTTCTCACAGTTTCCTAATGGATCTTTCAGGTATGTTATTTGAGGACCTGTTGCCTTATATCTGTAGTAAAACTAGTGCTCTGCAAATTCCTCCATTAAGACAGGTGTGTCGGTGGCAGCTCTTGTTCCCCCTTCTCCAAAGGAAAAACTAAGGCTTCGCAAAACTGAGACGTCTTCCTCTCAGCTGGTGGACCCGACCAGGGTGCAGAATTGAGATCTCCTCTAAGGACTCTCCAGCCTCTTTAGCCTCTTTATTCTATCAGCGTTTCAAAAGCCTGAATACCTCCCCGACACCCCACCCCCATCCCGACCCCCGCCTTTGGCTTGCATCCTTGGAAGAAGAGAGTGGCGCCCCCTCCGCCTGGGAATGGCCCTTTAGGGTAACTGCAGAGCGCTTAGTGCACCCAGGTTGGGGTTTGAGTAAGGTCTGAGTAAGGTCTGAGTAAGTCATGCAGGTTATACTGAATGACTAAGCCTTCAGGTCTGCTTTTCCTGTGCAAAGGTAAGGGGTGGAGTTCCCGCCTACCCTCACCTTTCTTCAAAATGCCCCCATTCCTGGGCTTGTGCCCCGGGTCCTTCCAGCGTCATGGACCAATATCCACGTTACTTTGCTGCAAAAAATAATGTACAAAACCCAGCAGCTTTAAAATCCTTCATTTTGGGCGTTTAAGACCCCAAGAAACAGAAAGTTAAATGGGCGTCGAAAAACGGACCCTAAAGGTGGAGGTGCACGTCTGACCGCGTCTGCATTTGTGATTTACGTAAAACAACAGAGATGTGCCTTTCTTTTCTTCCCTGCATATCGATTTCCCAGGCGTGGCCCATCCCGGGTCCCGGCGGCCGGCGCCCCTCTGCCGGGCCCCTCCGCAGATCAGCCCCACCTGCGTGCGCCCAGCCACGAGCGGCCAGGTCGCCCGCCTGCGAAGGGCTGGGGCGCGCGGCCCCGGGGGCGGACTCCCGCCGCCCAGCTGAGACGCGATTCGTCACTCTTGCAGAACTTTCCCCCTGAAAATCCCTGCACCAGAACCAGCCCTCCCGCCTCGCGGAGGTTTTGATTTTAGAAGCTTTCCTTCCTTTTTATTTTCTGTGTGCTGGTTTCGGCTGCCAGATCGTGTGAGTACATGTCCGCGGTCGTCGCCCCTGCAGCCGACTACCCGGACATCATGCACTTCGAGGCAGAAGAATCCAAGGAAGGTACGATCTGGATTTGGCTGAGGGGCCCCCGCCAAGTTCTGCGGAGGAATGTGGAAGTAGGGCGGCGGGGGAGTGGAGCAGATAAGAGTTTAAAAGCGAGTGATGGGTACTTTGTCCGTTCTGTCTGCGCCTTCGCTGCTGGTTTCAGGGCAACTGTGCCGAATACACTTCTCACCCTGCGGCTGGTCAAAGGGGAGGGAGGAAGAGTCAGACCTGGCTCTGCCAGCCCACTAAACTCTGCTTTCTAGATCTTTCTGGAAACGAAACAGCCACAGTATTGACTCCAAGAATGCGAAATGTCCTTAGAAGAGCACTGCCTGCCTGCAGTCGGGACGGTCAAAAGCTGGATCCCTTGGAAGAGCCCTAAGAGTCCAGGGTCCCTTCAAAAGGGATTTCAGAAATTGGAAACTTTGTGTGTTTCCGGCTAAAGGGGGAAGCTGCGTGCGGGGGAGAAGTGAAAGATCTTTGAGAAATAGGTTTTTTTGTTTGTTTGTTTTTAATCCTTGCTGGCTTTTCAGCAGTGAATTTATTTTGTTGGGGGGCTTTAAGGGAGCTGAGAGATATGAGGGAGGGCTTGTGCAACTTGAAACTGAGAAGAGTTTGTCTGTTTCTAACTTTACCGAAGCAAAGGGTTTCCATTTACTCCTAACAGAGCTAGTGACAGGGCTGGAAAAGCTCCAACCAAAACACAATTATACGCTGGTGTTAGTTGGGGAGTTTATTTGTGTGTGAGTGTTTGTACGCTTTGTTTCCTGAAACTTTATGTATACAAAAGTCCTCTTGTAAGTGAGGTAGAAGTGGGGGAAATGAGAGTAAGAGAGCAGCCTGTGCAAGGTTGTGAAATTTCTTTCTTTTTAAGTAGTCTCTTGGGAAACGGGTAAATTTCGAGTCAATCATAGCAGCTCAGGGAGCCCGAGGAGCAGAAAAGAACCCCATCGTTTCTCGGTTTGGTAGATACCAGTCAGGGAGAGCCCTGGAAATTTGTCCTCTTCTTTTCCTGATTCCCATCCCTAAAGTTAAGCCCTGTGTTTCAAGATGTGGTCTCTGTGGGCTGACATTTCCTTTATTGTGCTGTGTGAGGGAAGCAGTCAATAAAAAACAGTCTTGTTTAATAGAAATATGGGACTGGTGTGAATGAGAAATGACAGCCAGGAGCATTGTTTTTGAGCTTGATGTGGGAACTTGGGGGATTAATGTTTTTTGCTGCCGTGGAGTCTGTACTGATGGAGCTTTGTGCTGTCGGAGGCTTTTCTTTTAAACAGCGATGTACAGTTAGTCACAGCTGGGGTTGAAGGCACATGGGCTGAGAAAAGCCAATAGTGGACTTCTATATGAATTACAAGTAGCACTTACATTGGTATTTTTCTCCCAGGCATTTTTTTTTTTTTCTTTTGGCCGGGGGGTGGGGGTGGGGGTGGAATGAACACAAAACAGTGAGGAGAAAGTGGAAAAAACTGTATCCCAAAGCATATTCTTTGGGATACATTCTTTGAGCCAGCACCCGCATTCTTCTCTCCAGCCCAACTCACCCATTGCAAGCCTGAAAACTGGATGTGAAGAGGTGCCTTAATGCACACCTCCTTGTTCCTAACATTTCCCTTCCCCATCACTTATATTCTGCAAATCTGTAGCAAATTATCCTCCTTCTGTTATTTACCGAATGCTCAACATGTTTCTTTTTATATAATACGAGGTGCTTGAGTTTTAAATTGATGGCAGTTAGAATAGGATGTAGAATAACTCTTGAGGGAGATTAAACAAATACTTTGTTAACAAATGGAATCATAGTAGCTTCTACCAGGAAATAGAGGACTAGTGTATATGTGTATATGTGTGTTTCTGTGTGTGCATGTGTGTCCCGGGCAGTTCTGACAAGATTGGTTATTGACTGTGATCTAGAATCCTCTGTTTAACTACCACTACTCAGAAGGGAGCAATGCTGTTTATTTTTATTTTTTTAAAAAGATTTTTTGATATGGACCACTATAAAGTCTTTATCAAATTTGTTACAATATTGCTTCTGTTTTATGTTTTGGTTTTTTGGCCCCAAGGCATGTGGGATCTTAGCTCCAAACCAGGGATCAAACCCTCACCCCCTGCAGTCGAAGGTGAAGTCTTAACCACTGGACCACCAGGGAAGTCCCTCAGTGCTGTTTAGCTCAGTTATCTTTGTTGTCTATCCTTACTAATTCTGTCCCTTCGCCTTAGCTTTTTTTTTTTTTTCCTCCTTGTTGATTTATGTATCCCATCTAGTGTGAGATCACCACAAGCTCTTCGCAGTGTCTGCATTGCAAGCAAATTGCCTTCCGATGCTTCATGCCTGATTTGCCATACTGGGAGATACTTTAAATCATTAGTCTGAACTGCAGGGAGAGACTAGTATAAGTTGTTTAGGGTTGAATATGAAACAAAATATCAAGTTGAATTCAGAAATCCTTGGAGGCCAACATATTTGTGTATGTGAGTGAATGTAGAAGCAAATGACTGGGGATATTGTTAAGCCACCATAGCTTAGGACAGACTTGACTCTGTGCCAGGGGTGCTGAACCTCCATCCTCAGTCAAAAGCCACCTCCTAAAGAATCAATTTAATTTTTCCTGCTTACAAATGAATAGGTGATTGTGCTTGAGTATTAAACAGAGCAAAAGAACTCAGACCTTGCTCGAGTAGAAGCTGAGTGAGTTTAAGATATCCTGGCATAATATGAATAGGAAAGCAAGAGAAAGGGAGGAAGAAGCCTACTTTATTAAACAGGGGAAGACTGTTGAAAAAAGAATATCAACAGTTTCCCATGGATGGGGGCTTCCTGAGGAGATGTGTTGATGGCCATATTTTTGGCATTTAATTGATTCCTGTTGAATAAATTACTTAATTATGAGGTAGGAGAAATGAATCGCAGTTAAGAGCTCTGCAGATCTTTCTAGTGCTAGGCATCAAAGGGTCTGGGGCTCCTCTGACTTGGTTATTGAAGCTTTGGTACCAAAAAATGAGGAAGCCACTATTAAGGAGTTGCTTTGGGAGGGCAGAGCTGTGAGTGAGCTCCGCTCCTCCTCTCTGGCCCATAATATCACTTTCCGCCACCACCTCACCTAGTTCTCTCATGCCTCACCAGGATTGCTATTTCACAAAGAAAACAGTGGCCATTAGACAACTCCCTCACTTCCTGCTTTCAGACTGACAGGTTCACCTTTACCCACACCCATCCTCCCAGTATCTGTGGAACAGGTGTGGTTCCTGCTGGAAGGAGGCCACTCCTTCCACTGTGGGCTCCTCACTGCACCAGTTGGCATCACGTCTTTCCTGGCTCCTTCCCTTCTGTGTATAGATGGGCTCAAGCTCCCTACTTTTGGGGGTGTTGGCACTTGATGGTCTTTCTGCCTGAAATTCTTCTCCCTACCTGACTCCCTTTCCCTGGTCAGGTTTTTGGGTTGGAGAGACTGTTTGTGAACCTCCAACTTAAATTAAAATCCCTTACTGCAGTCTCTCAGAACACCTAACCTTTTTGTGGCCGATACCACATTGTTTAGCATCTTTCTCTAGACCGCGAGCTCTTGAGGGCAAGACCATGTCCATTTTATTCCCCACTGGGTCTCCAAGACCTATGCAATGAGAGGTGATCATTCAGTATTTATTAAATGAATGAATGATCTTCATTCTTTAGAGGTAATCCTCAGTACTTTGTTAATTTTAGGCATATATTTCTCCTATAAAATGAACCTGCTTCTCTTTTTTTTTCTTTTTCTTTTTTACCTTTTGCCTGTTGCCTGCTTTCTCACTGTTCGTCATCCTTCATCCACTGAAGTCTGTCTTTTTCTCCATTACTCCACTGAAATTGCCCAAATCACCAGGGACTTCCCAGGTGCTAAAACCACCAGTGACCTAGCATTCATATTTTTGTCCTGCTCTTACTTGACTTGGTTTTGCAGTGCTTGACACTAGAAGACTGGTGTCCTGGCAGTCCTAAATTCCTCCCTTAGTTCCTATGCCTCTGCACTGTCTGCTGCTGCTGCTGCTGCTGCTGCTGCTAAGTCGCTTCAGTCGTGTCCGACTCTGTGCGACCCTGTAGACGGCAGCCCACCAGGCTCCCCATCCCTGGGATTCTCCAGGCAAGAACACTGGAGTGGGTTGCCATTTCCTTCTCCAGTGGATGAAGGTGAAAAGTGAAAGTGAAGTCGCTCAGTCATGTCCGACTCTTGCACTGTATAGCTGTTTCTTTCTAATCTCTTAGACCACCAGTCTAGGCTTTTCTAAAAGTTACCTGTGCAGCCAGCTGCCTGGTAAACACCATGCTTTTTTTTTTAAAGTGAAGTATAGCTGGTTTACAGTGTTGTGTTAGTTTCAGGTATACAGCAAAGTGATTCTATATATTAATATATTTTATATTATATTATATTAATATATTAATTTATATAATATATATATAATATTCTCTTCCATTGTAGTTTGTTGTAAGATCTTGAATATAGCTCCCTGTGCTATACAGTAGAACCTTGTTGGTTATCTATTTTATATATAGTAGTTTGTACCAAGCTCCTAATTTCTCCCTCCCATCCCTTTTCCCCCTTTGGTAACCATAAGTTTGTTTTCTATGTCTGTGAGTCCCGGTAAACACCGTGCTTTGACTGTCATATGGGTATCTCACATTCAACAGATCTGCACTGAGCCTGGCATTTCCTACTCTTCACAAATCTCACCCTCCTTTTGTGTCATCACTGAATATCACAGAACTCTTTTTTAGCTTCCAAACTGCAAATCTGCTAGTTGTCCTTAATCCCGCCCTCTTCTTTATCTTCAGCTTCCACCTGGCACTTCCTCCTCCTCATTATCTGTTGAGTGCATCTCCTCTTCATTTTCCTGGACCCTGCGTTGCTTCAGGTCCTCAGTATTTGTACCTTCATGGATACAATAACCACCTCTCTCATCAGGGTTCTTGGTTGCAAGAAATGGAAATTGATTTCTGCTATCATGAGGAGGCATGGACAGAGGAGCCTGGTGGGCTGCAGTCCATGGGGTGGCTGAGTCGGACACGACTGAGCGACTTCACTTTCACTTTTCACTTTCATGCACTGGAGACGGAAATGGCAACCCACTTGAGTGTTCTTGCCTGGAGAAGCCGAGGGACGGAGGAGACTGGTGGGCTGCCGTCTATGGGCTCACACAGAGTCGACACGACCGAAGCGACTTAGCAGCAGCAGCAGCAGCATTAGGAATGGATTGAAACGAAGAATGTCTTGAAAGTATATTGTGTTAGTTCACACATTCCCAGAAAGAACTGGCCTCTGAAAGATGCATCAGGAAATGTAGCCAAGAATCTCCTGGTTAGGACCTCATGATGGCCTTGGCCTCCTGTGTATTTTTCAGTTCCATCTCAGGTGGGACTCCAGATGTGCCTGAATGTTTAGTCATGCTCCACATTTAAAAACCTCAGAAATAAGCCAGCTGATGTGTCAGTGCGAGGTTGTGTCCTTGCCCTTGCTGCTTGACGGAGAGATATCCTCTGGTTCCAGCTTTGCTACAACCACTTGCAAAATGAGAGTTTCTTCAGAATTAGGAAGGGACTTCTGATGTGGATCACCAAAACAGCAACAGACATCTACCACTCCAGGGGACTGGTCCATTCAACCCTAGCACTACCCTGCATGTTTACTTCCTTGTTCCCTCCGCTAACGTTTCCTTTGTTGGGCTCACTCTCTTGCCCCTCCTCAAGTGGGTAGCGTGTCCAGCAGGACCCAGTCTGGAGTCGAGGCTCTTTCACGGCATTCCCATAATACCCTGTACTTCCTGCAGCTGTACCTTGTTTTCGTGTATTACAGCCACTAGTCTTCTTTTCCTTTGCCTCCTCTGCATTATGAGTTTTTTTTTTTTCTCTTCAGTAAGCAAGATTTGTGCATGGTTAGTTTTTGCTTGCCTAGGACCTCTATTTAGGAGGGCCTAAAAAGCATTGTCAAATTAATCAGTTTAAAAATGAGATTACATGACATGATGAAACTTTTCAGAGCACTGCTTAGAGATCATCCAGCCTTGCTTTTATAGGAATAGTGCCTTCCAAACCTAGAGAACAAATCTATATAGTCTTTCTTAAATTCTCCACTAAAGTACTTTTAATGGCAGAGGCAAAACAAGCATGTGTCTTTAATCACAGGCATTGGGCCCAAGATGGCTTGCGAGCATCTCAAATTGCCTTGAGGACCAAAGAAGTGATTTTGAAACTAAAGTGTATTGAGTACTTTCCTGTGTCAGGCACAGTGCTAATTAAGCATCTGATTATGTATATTATCTCATTTGATACTTGTCTAATAACCCTTTGTTTCAGTTCTGCATAATGATTAAGAAAACTGAGGTTCAGAGACGTTAAAAAACATGCCTGAAACCACAAAACCAGAAAAGGTAGAATCAAGATTTGAATGGAAGCCATCTATTCATAGACCCTGGTGTGATGTGGTACTTCCAGGGCTCTCCCCAATCCTCAAGTAATCTGGACACTCAGAAGAATGCTGTCTGTGAGTCCTGGGTCCACTTGTACTCCATTTCTGAGAAGACAGGAGTGGAGAGACCAGGTACCTTGGAGGAGAAAGAGAAGAGCCCAGGCACATGGGCAGGGAGTCTTGAGCGCATCCTTCTGCCCCTGATGCAGGAGATCTAGGAACCCAACAGGGCTGGGTGGGAGGTTCTGGAGCCTACGCCAGCCAGAGAGACCAGAGTACCTATGGGAGAGGAGAAGGGACCTCACTGTCTGAACCAGAAGACAGCTTGAGAATGGAGAGCTTGGACTTCCCAGGTCACTGGGGATGTGTGTGTTATGTTATTACAATAGGGTGATTTTGTAGCATCCACTGAGTCTCCAGTTTCTTTAAAATCTGCTAGGTGTATAGATACATGTGAGTGATTCTCAGCAGAGTTGCGTTCTACTCACTTAATTCGTCATCTCTCCTGATAACATGTTAACTTGTTGGGTACATGCATAGGCATTTACACTCTCAGTTATAGCCCTCTACAGTGTTAGTGTCACTTAACAGATGCCTAACCTGTTCCTCAGTGCTTCTGCTGTGGTTTCTCCGAGCTCCAGGTTGCCTGGAGTCCCTCTCACCAGAATCTGCCAGAGCTGGGGTCCGAATTCCTGGTGGGTTTTTAGGAAACCAGTCTGGATCACAAGCTTGCAGTCAAACAACTGAGATCAGTCAAATGCCAGGACAACGTCTGAGCTTTGCCCCCAAGCACATGTGCCAGCCTTGCAGAACCTTCCAGGAACCTCATGGTCGGCATTGCCCCACCTCCCGGAAATTTTAACTCTTCAAAAACTAGAGACTTCCACTACAAAGAAGGGGACCAATATCTGTCAGAGTATTGATCACAGAAAAGTTTGTTTGTTCCATGGTGGTGGTTTATTAATATCTTCTATCATCAAAAAGCTAAATGATATCATATAAGCTGCCACACTAGGGGTGCCTTCCCTGTTTTAACCTCACGTCCTGTGGCAGCTTATAAATCAAGTTCATTGCTAAGCATCACTTTACCAGTGTTCTTCCCCCTTTCCCCAGCCCTGCTTTGCCCAGAGAGTGATGAGTTCAGAGGTGAAGCTGTAGCTCAGCTCTGATGAAATCCATAGCCCTTGGTATAGCTGACCTTGATGTCATATATAATGTAGAAGGTGCAGCCCGTGCTTTAAAACACCGAACTTTGATGTGATTATGTTTCCTTTTATACAGTCATTAGCCTTGGAGTGCAGTATGCTGACAAGGACTAAAAATGGCAAGTCCATTTAGAGATCCATGCCATACTGTCTCCTTACAGGGTACCTCACTGGTAACCTGGTGTTGCCTTACCCCCCACCTCAGCTCTGTAAGCTTAATTATCCTGGGGCCTTTTTCTTCCTCACTTCTGAAATTTTCATCAGACTGAATTTGCATCATTTCTTGTCCTTGCATGAGGATGCCCTTGGGAGAACCAGGATAACATGGCTGATGAAATTCCCCGCTCCTGGCAGTTGATAATCCAGGAAGTAGCAAGAGAATGCAGTAGGCTGAGACAAAGTCTCAGGACCCAGTGATTTCAATCCAGAATAATGCAGCACATCATTTCATTAATAATGCAGAATAATCCTAGAGTTGCCACAAACCATTTATTTGTTAACATTTCCATCCATGTGAGAAAGATGCTGACAACTTGGGAGACAGTGAGATAAGCATGGCTGTATACTTCTCTTCATTCAGTACATTGTACCTAAAAAGATAGTATAAAAATCAAATCATCATATATATGTGTGTAATATTTAAGGAAGGCCCACAGTGAAAAGCTTTTTTGTAATGAAATTGGCCCCTACAAATATAAGTAGAATCCCCATGACTGAGAGTTAAAAGCAACTCTGGAGGGCCTTGCATCTAACTTCTTTATTTAGAGATGAGGAAGCAAGGCCTAGAGAGGTGGTGTTTAGGTCCTTTCTGTCCGCCTTGTGCCTGTTTGGCAAACGAGAAATTTCACAAGCCTAGGTTTTAGTATCGCGGATTTTTGCATGCAATCTCCTGGAAGCAGGACACCCTAATTTGTTTGTGGGTGTCCTACACTGCCTTTCGGGGGAATTTGCCAAACCTAAATGGAATGGTTGAACACATGGAGATTTACGATTTCACCTTCTCTTATGTGTTCCTCAGGAAAGTGAAAGATGAGGAGGTACCATGAAATAAAATTTCGCTCTGCAATAGAGCCTTCAAGATCCCTGGTTTTCAAAGTGGTAGACTGAGTGAGAGGTGATTAAGAGTGAGCTCACTTGTTTTCATGCCTTTGAGAACATGGCTCAGGAAAATTAGCTCAATAGCTGCTGATGGGGCAGGGGTGTCCTTCCTTGGGGAGAAGGTTTGCATGCATGTGGCTGAGGAGTGGGTGGGTATTTGGACACCAGACATGCAGTTGCAGGAGCAGGTGGGTGGCTCACAACTAGATTTTCCCCAGAGCCCTGGGAGCCCGGTGCAAGCTGGGGGTCAGAAGACACTGTTTTCTGAGAAGCAGCTCAGTGTTCCCTCAGCCATTGATCAAGATTCCTGAAAGACCAGTTGCTTGGATCTTTTTTCTTCCAGTTGTATTAAGATATAATTGACATGCTGCTGCTACCAAGTCACTTCAGTCGTGTCCGACTCTGTGTGACCCCATAGACGGCAGCCCACAGTCCCTGGGATTCTTCAGGGAAGAACACTGGAGTGGGCTGCCATTTCCTTCTCCAGTGCATGAAAGTGAAAAGTGAAAGTGAAGTCGCTCAGTCATGTCCGACTTTTAGCGACCCCATGGACTGCAGCCTGCCAGGCTCCTCCATCCATGGGATTTTCCAGGCAAGAGTACTGGAGTGGGGTGCCATTGCCTTCTCCGAACTGACATGCAATGCTGTCTGAGTTTAAGGTGTATGGCATAATGATTTGATGTACATATATCATGAAATGATTATCACACTGAATTTAGGGGAGATCTGTCATCTCATATAGGTTCAAACTTAAAGAAACAAGAAAAGTGTTTTTTTCCTTGTGATGAGAGCTCTTAGAATTCAGTCTCTTAAAAACTTGTATGTATAGCACATACAGTGTCAGTTACATTTATCACGTATCTTAAATCTTGTTCTAAGGGCTTCAGAACCTTGAGGGAGAGTTAGGTATGGAGCTGGAGCGTGTGATGAGTGAATGCTGCTGAGTGGATTGCTCTGGGAAACTGTAACTCCTGTGTTGTTAGGTTGGTCCTTATGATATTTATGGTTTTGAAGATGTATGGGGATTTGTGTTGTGTATATAGCACTGTCCGTGGACTTACATGGGAATACAGTCTCCAACTTCATCGTGACAAACAAGATTTAATTGTATAAATAACTGGGAGTAAACTTCTTCCAAGGAAATGCGGAAGCAAAGGGGCCACTAAGCTGAGTGTCCTAGGTGACCACGTCAGCCTGAGGCCTGAAGCCTTCAAGACTTCATGTGCCCACACCAGGGTTGCCTGTCAGGAAGAGAATAAGCGATTTATGAACTTTCCTTCCATCGTGACCTGCCGTGCATCTAGCTGTCAGTTCAGCTGGCCCATGTATGTGTTTTCATGTGCACCCCCCTCCTCTAGGCTGAGGAGCTGGGGATCAGAGGTGTCCCCAGAGCACAGGCTGTTCTGCTCACTATGGACAGTCCTGTTTCCTAGGTGCAGCCTCTCTCCCTCCATCACTGCCACCTTCTCTGGGCCTTGGATACTCACAGCAGCAAATGTTGGCTAAGTTAGTACTTCTTCTGTGTGTGTAGAAAGCCCAGCCCTCAAAGAACTCCTGGTTCAGGGCATCAGATGCAACTGGTGTGCATTCATAGTACAGAATGCATGATGGGGTTTAGGCTGAGTGCGGGCCAGAGGATGATTCAGTAGACCCTTTGAGAATCTAGAGACTGTTTTCAGCAGACATCACAGGCAGAGGTGCCTTCACAGAGGGGTTAGCTGGGACTCCAGTGAGGCCCTTTGGGGAAGATGAATGGAAAGAAGAGGGGAAGAAGGTTTAGAGCACCATGGAGTGGAGGGTTCGTGGCAAGCCTTGGTGGGCCATGTTGCAGCAGTCCATGGCACCAGCCAAGAAGCCAAGCTGCCCAGAGGGACACTCTGCAGCAGACAAGGCACTGGGCACTGACCAGTTCTCCTCCTGACTTTGCCCTTGGTTGTCTGTGCAACTTTCAGTCACGGATGAGTCTCTCTGAACTTCAGCCTTCCTCGTTAGAAAAGTGCAGGCATTGACAGTAGACTGAAGCATGCTCTGCATAGTGAAGAACAGGGAAGCCCGGTGTGCTCCATTCCTCGGGGTTGCAGAATCAGACATGACTTAGCGACTGAACAGCAACAAATGCCCCATATACCATTTAGGAGGCAAACAAGATTATTGCAAGAAACGGTGGGATTTGAACTGGAACATGGCAGGTGCAAAGTAGTGTTTTAGGAATACTAAGCGGACGAGTATCGTATCTTTTTGCCTTTTCATACTGTTCATGGGATTCTTAAGGCAAGAATACTGAAGTGGTTCGCCATTCCCTTTTCCAGTGGACCATGTTTTGTCAGAACTCTCCACCATGACCCATCCGTCTTGGGTGGCCCTACATGGCATGGCTCATAATTTCACTGAGTTAGACAAAGCTGTGGTCCATGTGATGAGAAAGTGAAGAAGAACTAGAGCTTCTTGTTGAAAGTGAAAGAAGAGAGTGAAAAAGTTGGCTTAAAACTCAACATTCAGAAAACTAAGATCATGGCATCCAGTCCCATCACTTCCTGGGAAATAGATGGTGAAACAGTGGAAACAGTGACAGACTTTACTTTTGGGGGCTCCAAAATGACTGCAGATGGTAACTGCAGCCATGAAATTAAAAGATGTTTGCTCCTTGGAAGAAAAGTTATGACCAACTTAGACAGCATATTAAAAAGCAGAGATGTTACTTTGCTGACAAAGGTCTGACTAGTCAAAGCTATAGTTTTTCCAGTGGTCATGTATGGATGTGAGAGTTGGACTATAAAGAAAGCTGAGCACCAAAGAATTGACGGTTTTGAACTGTGGTGTTGGAGAAGACTCTTGAGAGTCCCTTGGACAGCAAGGAGATCCAACCAGTCGATCCTAAAGGAAATCAGTCCTGAATATTCATTGGAAGGACTGATGCTGAAGCTGAAGCTCCAATACTTTGGCCATCTGATGTGAAGAACTGACTCATTGGAAAAGACCCTGATGCTGGGCAAGATTGAAGGAAGCAGAAGGGGATGACAGAGGATGAGATGGTTGGATGGCATCACTGACCCAATGGACATGAGTTTGAGTAAGCTCCAAGAGTTGGTGATGGACAGGGAGAGCTGGCATGCTGCAGTCCATGGTGTTGCAAAGGGTTGGACATGTTCTGAGTGGTTGAACTAAACTGAAGCAGACAAGAACCCTAGATTGGTCTGGAGGACCAACTGAACCAGGGTAAATGAGCCCAGGCAGAAAAGTGTGTGCATCTTCAGTCAGAAGAGGAGAATAGGTTTCCCTGATGTGAGCTGTGAGGGAAAGATTGAAGAGAGAGGTGAGGGCTGGTCTGTGGACTTAGTCTCTGAGAATACCCACTTTTATAAGGGAAAGAGGTAGATGCATCCAGTAAAGGAAATAGAAGTGGAGACACTCAGTAAGTAGGAGGAAACCAGAGAGAGGACAGGGCTTTAGAAGCCAGGGGCATGAGAGCCCCATGGAGGCGGTGGCCAGCCATGTCTGAGGAGAGGTCCTGTAGAAAATAGCTTTGCTGTTTTCTCCCTGCTGCTGCTGCTAAGTCGCTTCAGTCGTGTCCGACTCTGTGTGACCCCATAGATGGCAGCCCACCAGGCTCCCCCGTCCCTGGGACTCTCCAGGCAAGAACACTGGAGTGGGCCTCAGTAAAAGCTGGGAGCCTGTGTTTGAAGAGCTCATCTGCTGAGAACCCCTCGTGAGTGTTCAATCAATATTTAGTGTATAAAGACACAATATAAAATTTACCGTCTTAACCATTTTAAGTAGACGGTGGGAAGTGGGGGCAACCCAGGTGGCATAGTAGTAAAGAATCCACCTGCCAGTGCAGGACATGCAGGAGACACGGGCTCGATCCTGAGCTGGAAAGATTCCCTGGAGTAGGAAATGGCAACCCAGTCCAGTACTCTTGCCTGGAAAATTCCACAGACAGAGAAGCCTGGCAGGCTGCAGTCCATGGGAGCACAAAGAGTCAGACATGACTGAGCACACACACATTTGGGGGCCAGGGGACAGCTGCCCCAGCTGTAAGCAGGTGCCCAAGCTCCTGAGGAAGGAAGACTTTGATTATCCAGGACCTTCCAGGTCCTAGTTGCCTGGAGATTCCTTCCTGATCTCTACCCCCTTCACCTCTGACCTCTCCCTGTGGCATTGCACAAAATCAGCCCTGGTGCATGAGGGTAAGAAGTGAATATAGGTGTAAAATTTAATCCAGTTCTTCGTACTACAGACTGTAACTGCAGCCATGAAATTAAAAGATGCTTGCTTCTTGGAAGGAAAGCCATGACAAACCTAGACAGCATATTAAAAAGCAGAGACATTACTTTGCCAAGAAAGGTCTGTATAGTCAAAGCTATGGTTTTTCCAGTAGTCATGTATGGATGTGAGAGTTGGGCCATAAAGAAGGCTGATTGCTAAAGAATTGATGCTTTTGAATTGTGGTGCTGGAGAAAACTTTTGAGAGTCCTTTGGACAGCAGAGAGATCAAATGAGTTAATCCTAAAATAAATCAACCCTGGATATTCATTGGAAGGACTGATGCTAAAGCTGAAGCTCCAGCCCTTTGGCCACCTGATGCAAAAAGCCAACTCATTGGAAAAGATCCTGATGCTGGGCAATATTGAAGGCAGGATGAGTAGGGGTCAACAGAGGATGAGATGGTTTGATAGCATCACTGACTCCAAGGACATGAGTGTGAGCAAAGTCCTGGTGTTAGTGAAGGACAGGAGAGCTTGGCGTGCTGCAGTCCATGGGGTTGCAAAAAGTCGGAGTTGACTTAGCAACTCAACAACGACAACAGCAACCTACTGGGAAAAAGTTTGGTCCAGTCTGAGAATTAGAGAGTTTTTCTCTCTTCCCTTTCACCCACCTTCACTTCCTGTCTGCCGAACTGTTTTCTTCCTGTGACAGGAACACAAGTCTTGGAAAACCACTGATGCTTCTGCCAGGGATACCCTAGATCTGACATGTAATATGAAGCTCTGAGGATTTTGGTCTGATACATGTTAAATAGGATTTGGGCCATGCTAGTAAACTGAGCCATCCTGAGTAATTTTTAACTTCCCCTGAGGTAAGAACCAGTGAGGTAAGGCTTTTGTCGGTGATTAGACAGCTTCACCCAGGAGGTGCTGGATAAGTAAGATTTCCCTGGTGGCTTCCTGCAATGCGGGAGTCCTGGGTTCAATCCCTGGATCAGGAAGATGCCCTGGAGAAGGGAACGACAACCCACTCAGTGTTCTTGCCTGGAGAATCCCATGGACAGAGGAACATGGCGGGCTACAGTCCATAGGGTCGCAAAGGGTCAGATACGACTGAGCGACTAAGCACGGCACGTAATCACAGAGACAAAACTAACCGGGGCCTGCCTGTGATATTTACCTGATTGAGAAGTACTGTTTCCCATTCTGTAAAAAGTAATCAAGGATGGGCTTGCTCCAAGGAATATTTTCCTTTTGTAAAGTTATCTGATAAAAGTGCACTGACTGTTTTCCTTACTGTAAAGCACATACAAAACCATTTTCACTTTGGGGTTTAATATCACAATTAAGTCAGTTACGAAACAGCTAGAATGAAAATGCACCCCTCCCCAATATCACAAGTGTAAAAGCTGGACTCAAGTTATTCAGAGAAAGGAGATAATTAAAGAAGGAGTCTCTGTTTAAAAAAAAAAAATTTAATTAAAAATTAAAAAAGAAAAAGACCCTTTCTCCAGAGAGTTTCTGGGAAGGTAGAATTCAGGGGCCAGTATCACCAATAAAAGGGAAGGAGAAGAACCACTGGGAAACCAGAGCAGTGAAGGAAGTCAAGGGAGTGGCGTTCTGGCAGGTTTTAACATTGCAAGGGAACAATGAGGAAGAAATAGTGAGTGGGAGCGAGGGGGAGTGGCAGGCGGTGGCAAGCACGGGGTGGGACCCAGGCCTGATGCAGAGCCTTCAAGGGGAGAGAGGAAGGGAGGAGTAAGGAAATAACTTTAAAATGGCGGAAAAAAGGTACTTCATGCAAAACCAGAGAGGTGAGCAGCAGTATAAGCAAGAGACCACTATGACTGAGGGGAGGCATTTCGGCAGTCTGTTTATTTTGTTTGCTGGTGCAGTTAACAGGGGATATGAAAGGGTGCTGTTCTTCAAAGCACGGTGCAGACTTGGAGCCCCTGAAATAGTGGTGTTCAGAGGACATACAAGCTCCCCAGTTCTTCTCAGGCAGGATTAAGCTGGGGCCCATAAACAAGGACATAACGTTGAGGAATGCTGATGCATATCCACCAGCCAAATGGGGGCCTGTCAGAATCAAGGGCTGTGTTGTCCTGGCTTGGATTCCTGCGGACTTTCTTACTGGGCGATAAAAATGATTTCCTCAAAAAGCTTGCCAGTGGCAGATGACGAATTAGAAAAGCAGTAGTGCCAGCCCCGGGGAGGCATGTCGGAGCTGTGAGCTGTGCCGTGCCATCCATTGGGTGGAAGGCTAGTGGGACGTTTGGTAAATGGCTGTTGGAGGAGCGGACAGCTGTCACCCTCTCAGTGAAGCTGCACCCGGTTTTGGAGGGGTTCACTCATTAAAAAGTCTGATGGTTAGCAGGCTCACTGAAGAAATTCAGGACAAGGGTTTTTACGAGCTGAGCCGCTATAAATTATTTGGCTCACTCGACCGTTGGTCTGACTTGATGATCAAGGTGAGAACCCCAGAAGTGTGTGGGCGGTTCCCTGGCATTCCTGTTGATGCTGTCCATCCCAGCATGCTCTGGGGCTGCCCTTCTGTGCCAACTCTTGGGGCGTGGGGGAGGGGAGGTGTTCCTCCTGCTTCTCGGCGGTGGAACTTCAGTGTGCTTGTCCCAACATGTGTAAGGGTTAATCGGGTAAATGTAATTGCTGCTGAGAGAGGCAGCCTAGCTGAAGCCTGACATAGCCCTCAGAGTTGCTAGGGAAAGGGTCATTCTTATAGTCCTCAGCTGTTTTTCCTCTTTCTCGAAGATGGATTTTTAATGTAAATTATGGTATTGGAATCCCATGGACAGATCTTCCCTGACTCAGCCTGCAATGTGGGAGACTGGGGTTCAGTCCCTGGTTTGGGAAGATCTCCTGGAGGAGGGTATGGGAACCCATTCCAGTATTCTTGCCTGGAGAATTCCATGGACAAAGGAAGCTGGTGGGCTACAGTCCACGGGGTCACAAAGAGTCGAGCATGACTGAGTGACTTTCACTTTCATGGTATTAGAATCCCAGGGACAGAGGAGCCTGGAGGGCTACGGTCCATGTGGTTGCAAAGAGTCAAACACGACTGGGCAACTAACACTTTCATACTTTGACATGGTGTTACACCAGTGCATAAAGACATCCCTGATCTATATAGTTCAGTCCTTTGTATTTTTTTCTTTAAAATTCTCAGGTGACCCTTCATTTAAAATATAATTAAAATGAAATTAAAAGAAAGAAAGAATAAATTGATTCTGTTGCTTAGTTCTTGAGGCCTTCTGCGTCTTCAGGTTTTTCTCTAAATGAAGATATGGAATGTCATTTTGACTGTTTAATCCAGAGGGGGAGTGGGAGAACAGTTATATTTGGTAGGAATACTGGAATATCACAGAAATTACCAGAAAATAGTCTCTTAGAGTAACATTGTCTGTTGTCTTTCTGTTCTGTTTTCATGCCCCCATCTATCCTTATTCAGTGAAATAGTCAAACCTGTTTTCACTGCATATCTTTTACAGCTTCAGTCAGCCAGACTTAAAAAAATATATATTTGATGCTGTTTTTTTTCCATGAATGACTCAATTGACTGAATGTAGCAGCTACTAGGCAGTTTGTTGCCATCGTCATGCCCCTGGACAGGAAGTGTTCAGTATAGATATGACTAACCAGTTTCCAGGCTTAAAAATAAAGTGGGGGATTTCTGGACAGAATAAGTCTTTGTCACCCAGTTCAACATGCCTGACAAATCTGAAGCTCACAGCAATGGCTTTGCTTTCTCACTTTTTCCAGGCCAGTACTTCACCTGACATTTTCTGTTATACAGGTTGAAACTTACTTTATGGAGTTTGGTGGGTTTTGTTTTGTGTTAAACGAAGTAAGAGGACATTTGAAGAGTTGTGAGAATCAGCTACAGTCAGTATTCTCTCCTTGTTACTTCTTTTATTTTTAGCTTCTTTTAAATCATCACCCTCCTGAGACAGGTGATGGGGAAAAATAACCTTCATTTGCCTAGGTAGCAGCTTAAACTCAAAGCATCAAGGATATGCCACAACGCTGTATCCTCAACACTTGTCTTCTTGAATATAAGGATCATTTGAAGCAGTACTTTTCCCCCAAAAGTTACTTCCATTCATTTTAGCAATTCTTAAGATTTCTTTTGTCAGGAAGAATTTATACTATTTTCACAGATCCCCAAAGGTTTTTCAGCATCTCCCTACCTACAGTTATTGTTTTAGGACTTCAAAGATAAACTTTATATTTTATTTTACCTTGCAGTCTCCCTAAATAATGTCATTTTCCCTCTTAATACAAGTTTTTCTCTCCTTTCTTATTCTAAACAGCTGTTTAGTTTGTTTGTGTGTGTGTTTTTTTTTTGGGGGGGGGTCTTAGGGATTTAAGTGTAAAAACCATGTTTTGTGGAAATGTTAAATTAGATACAACATTTATTAGATGAGAGTGTCTATAACAACAGCAAGGTGTTTCTCTTAACTCTGTCCAAGTGTTTTTGTCTCTGAGCTTCTATTTGTTTTTCATATAAGAAACTGTGCCAGAGAACGATGATTTAAAATACAAAATGCATGCAAATATTTTTAGTTTGGGTTAGGGTGAGGTCAGTAATGATTCTTTGGGACAACTCAGATTTATTTGCCAAATTTAGAAATAAATCATAAATTTATAAAGAATGGGGATATAGTTATTATATTTGAGCTGAATGTGGCTGTGACCCTGAAATAATGCTTCTCCTGTGCTCCCCCTTACCGCCTCCTCTGTTGTCAAGAGCGAGGCAGGAAAGAGTAAGGTAGTCCCAGCTATGGCTTGGATTAGAACTTGATAAAAATCAAGTTTATTGAAAATATAGGCATCCTGTGCTCCAAATAACCTGCACCTGTTCTAGCAAGACGTTTTCAGGGGAAAGAGGGAACTGTGTATACAAACTAAACTTTCATTGAATAAAATGATTCCCTGAGTTTTTTTTTTTTAACTTGAATATCTTGCCATTTATTGTTTGAATGTTGAATGCATAGAATTAGAACATTGCAGGCACTGGCAGGGTGATATTTTTTCTTTTTATTTCGTTTCTGGCATGTGCCCAATTTGCCTTGTCTATCTTTTCATGCAGCTGCTCAGTTTCTCTTCGTAAGAATAAGCAGTATCTTTGTTTGTGTTTGTCACAACAGGGTATTACTCATAAATTAAGCCTTTTCTGTGGTGATTCTCTGATTTAAAATGTTAATCTTCTCTACCTTTTTTTTTTGCAAAGACTACTCTACCTTTGTAGCCTTGTTGTGGCAAGACTCTTCTAGTATTTGTGATATCGGACACGTTGTAGGCAAACGGAAAATGCCTGATAATCAATGAAGTACAAGGGTAGACATGGTCTAGAGGGTAAAATATCTTGTAGAACTTAAACCTCTGCTGTTTCATGAGACTGATGGATCATCCAAACACTGACAATGAGCCATCATCTGGCCTTCCATCTGATTTTTAGGTACAGGAGGGCACTGGCCTCTGTAGGTGGTTTATCATCCATGGTGCCAGCTGTCAGCTGAAACCAAGACGGACATTCAGAATGTACTCTGCATATGAGGGGCATTTAAGAAGCCCAGTTAGGACCTTCTTTTTGCTGCTTCTTTTGAGGCCATGGAGGTGATAACCAGTCTCTTAGCTAGTGTTTTGAATCACAATGGTCATGCTTAGGCTCAGCACAAAGCCGTGGTGAGCTCAGATCTGTCCAGGTTGATGGAGGATGTTACAGACTAACTTACTACCTTATCAAAAAATGGAAACTAGAGAGTTGTCTTTCAAATTTGGGTTAGTCGGGCTCTACTATCAGAGCGTTTTTGGTACATCTTGTGGGGCAATGGAAAAGGAGTGTTTTAGGCAACTCTTGTGTTTGAAATGCCTTCTTTTTTTTTTTTTTAAACTAGTTTTTAGTTGTTGTTGTTCGTTGTGCCACAAAAGCATCTCTCCATTTCAGTTCATTGGAATTGTTGATCTGTGGAGTTCTTCCTGAGTTCCAGCCATTGTAGCTTATAACTAGTTAGATTTTATTTAAAATAAAAAGAAATTTTAGAGGAAAGATTAGAGAAGAAAAAGCTGTTGATTGAGGGACAGAGAAACAGTGGGTAGATCCAGATGTAAAACTCTTTGGAGCTCCATAAAGCCTTTTAACAACTAAAATCTTAGCTCTCACTTGTTTGGTTTATACCTGGCAGATAAGAAATGAACTTAATCAGACTTTGACAGCAAATTAAAGGCCTCAGCCCTCTCTTTAATTGCGCACATACATGCTCGGAAGTTCTATCAACTAATGGGTGATAAAAGTAAACTGCTAACCAGAATGATGTGAACTGTGCATAAAAAGAAAATCTTGTCTCTAAAACCAGAAGGGCCCCCAAAATGGCCACCGCTTTGCCTTGAGCCCAAAGACAAAGGAATAGCTGTTACTGAGACTTCTACTGACCCAACACCAGCCTCCAACTAATGTTGCAGGCATCTTTGCAGCAATCCTTCATGGTGAAAAAAATACTGTATTAAAATATTTCAGATTCTTTTTCCTCCATCAGAATGCAATGAACTGTAAGTCAGCTCAAGAAAAGATGACCCAACCCCTGACCCCTTGGTACTTTATAAGATGCCATTAAAACCTTGAAGACCCCAGGCATTATTGAGGCCAACATTTGGAATCTTAATCCAAGAATTCTAAAACATCCTCTTTTTTTTCCCCTCCTTGGCCTGTATCTAAGGTTGCTCTATTTTGTGATAATACCAGTTTAATGGAAGAAAAATATTCAAGATGCTAGACACTTGCTATTCAAGAATTAACTTTCTTTTTGTTAACTAGAGTCTCTAAACATGGTTTAAACATTCATTTAAACATGGTTTCTAAGTTTCAGGAGGAGGGGGGTCAGTATGACATATTTTATTATTATTATTATTATTCTGTATGATATAGTGGGAAAAGATTTCATTTTAATTCATCAACAGGAAAAATGTGGTAGTATTCATTTTGGGTGTTTGCTACAGAATGTGCCCAGCATTGGAATGTGGGTGGAGTTCTGGCATTTTTATATTTGTATGTTTCAGGGAATTAAAGGGACAGAGAAGCATTTGTCCGTTGCCTATATAAAGACTAACTATACAGCTGACAGCTTAAAAATACTGTATGGGATGACATTTCATGTCCAACAGTAGCATCTGTTTCCTTAATTCTGAGATTAACAGATGACATTAAAGATGGATGCTGAAAAGAGGAAAGGCCCTTCTTTTTGCCAAATTTGTTCACTCCCCTCACCATCCTTTTCAAGGCAAGAGTAGGTTGAATGACATCAACTGAAAATTAACAAAATATCAGTTCAAGGGGAAAACTGTTCAGGTAGGGCAGATGTAATTTTCAGATTTAGAAACTGACTCAAATCATATTCTCTAAAGATTTGATTCATCTTTTTTCTAATTGTGTTATATTTACAGACATCTTCCCTGGTAGCTCAGACGGTAAAGCATCTGCCTACAATGCGGGAGACCTGGGTTCAGTCCCTGGGTTGGGAAGATCTCCTGGAGAAGGAAATGGCAACCCACTCCAGTATTCTTGCCTGGAGAATCCCATGGACGGAGGAGCCTAGTAGGCTATAGTTCATGGGGTTGCAAAGAGTTGGACATGACTGAACGACTTCACTTTCACTTTTTCACTTTACAGTATACATTGTCTCATGTCTTAGAGATAAATTCAACATAATTTTTCTAAGATATGTTCTATTTTTGCAGCAATGAGAATATTAGAAGTCATATGAAGAAAAAAAATCAATAAAGGTAGATTGCCACAAACATATAAAAGCAGTGTTTACTAAACTAATGTTAAAAATCTATAAAACACTGCTTCTTTATGCCTGTGGAAATGCTTGTCCTGTGTCTCTTTACCAAGTTGAGCCAAGTAGTGTGAACTGGTTCTTCCTGGGCACGTGTGACATCTGGAGTCATCCCAGAAGGTGCTCAACCCCTTTGCCCACCCCAGAAACAAAGCCTAGACACTTGTAGCCATCCCCTTCCCACCTTGCTAGGCATACTCACTTCTCTTTGAAACCAAACTTGACCTAAATGACCCTGATGCTGGGAAAGATTGAGGGCAGGAGGAGAAGGGGACGACAGAGGATAAGATGGTTGGATGGCATCACCGACTCAATGGTCATGGGTTTGAGTGGACTCCAGGAGTTGGCAACGGACAGGGAGGCCTGGCGTGCTGCGGTTCACGGGGTCTCAAAGAGTCGGACACGACTGAGCGACTGAACTGAACTGAACTGACCTAAAAAGGATAGGTCTTACTTAATATACCCATAGTCACTGTTTTAAGTTCTTTATAATATCCTCAAATTTAAGAGAGCAACAGTATACAGTTATGTGTCCCTGTGTTTCACCATATTGGACACTTGTTAGAACGTGTTTCAGTTCATTTAGAAACTGGTTTGCCATTTCTGAAAGTTCCTTCACAGCTCTCTCACAGGGGTTGTCAAGACAGGCATATGCTAGGAATCTGACCAGGTGTAAGTTAATGCCAGTAGCTCTCACCAGAGAAGATAATGCAATACAGAAAACCCATCTCTGCCCCTGAGGAGCTTTCAATCCAGAGGAGATATCAGACATGTGTATGAAGAAGTACATGCAAGGGGATGCCACATCCTGGTTAGAGAGGTCCAGGAAGGGCTGTCTGTGGCTGGGATACCTGAGGCACCATTGTTGAGATGAGTAGCGTTGGTAGGAAGGTTTGGACAGGACTGGATAGGATTTCTGGAACTACGGTGCCTGCACCATTGGTGGTGTACAGTACATGATTTTAGGAGGCCTGAGGCACAGAGCCAGATAGTCTTCAGTAACTTTACAAGGCCATTAGTCCCTTTCAACTGCCTTGGAATCCATTGCATCATTCCCAGAGAATGCCTATGTTTGGGGTTGTGTGACCTTTGCCACCTTACTCACACTGACTCATACCTTTTGTACCATGCAGGTAGACTTGGGGCTCATGGCCTTTGGCAGTCAGCAATATCTGGCTAGAAATGAATAGTACTGGGAATTTTCTTCTTATTGAAATAATTCTTATGATTTAAAAAAAATTGAATGATTTTTATGCTTATGGTACATTTAGGGGAAGAGTACCACTTTTCATTCACATTGTTTTTATTGGTTCCTTTTAAAATAATTTTTAAACAATAACATTTTAAGTAACCAGAGAGAAACAAAAATACAGATAGTAAGTGGAAAATAAAGGCAAGCATTAACGTGGCTGGACTTGGAGGCCATTTTGCTAAGTGAAATAGATCAGAGAAAGACAAATATTATATGACATCACTTATACATAGAATCTAAAAAGTACAAAAAATAGTGTGTATAATGCAAAAGAAGCAGATTTACAGATATAGACAACAAACTAGTGGTTACTAATTGAGGGGACAATTGAGTGGTCGGGATGTGGGAGGTACAAACTGTTGGATATAAACAGGTTCAAGGATTTATTGTACAACATGGAGAATATAGCCAATATTTTATAACAACTGTAAATGGGAAGTAACCTTTTAAATAGTATAAAAATTATTTTAAATATTAAAAAAAAAACAAAGGCAACTTGTGTTGGTGGTGCTCAAAGAATGACATTTAGATTGTTGCTCAGGTAAATACAGGATAGCTTCTGGGGTGAAGAGAGAGATTTTCAGCAAGTATGCTGAGGTGGAAAATGCAAGGCATTTTGAAGGAAAGGTGAGTCTAAAAGGTGGTGGAAGCCTGAAGATGTGTTGGCAAGTCAGAACTAGGAAGCCTTCTTACTCGACCAGATTGCCAGCCAGGGGAACAGAGGGCTGAGACTGCACTCACTCTTGGAGTCACTCCCAGATCTGAAAAGTGACTCAGAAAGGTTTGAGTCCCTGAACCTCTAAAGCAGGGTGGTTAACTCATATGTCTTAGCTAATTTCCTGGCCCCTGTGGGCCTGTTACAGATGGTAAACTGAACAAAACCTGTTTCTTACCCCCTTGCACCCTCTGCCCTCAGATGTTACAAGAAAGTCAGATTTTTCTTGAGAAATGGCAAGTGTGAATTTTTAGGTCAGTGCTCCCAATTTTTACATCTTTTTGCTAATTAGAAAAACAAAGTATTTTAAGGGGCCATTTTGGGGTTGATGAAAGTGTTCTGGAATTAGATAGCAGTGATTGTCACCTGTTGTGAATATAATAAAAAAAATGTCATGGAGCTTTACCCTTTTTAGATGGTTACAATGGTCATTTTTATATGATATGAATTTTGTCTCAATTAAAAAAAAGTTATGGGGGTCCAACCAAAACATGTTGCCAGCCCAAAGTTTGTAAGCTCTGTTTTAAATGAAGGAATTACTCCCTGCTACTTTTTGCACAATTTAGAATCCCAGTATAAAGTACCTTCTCACAAGGGAGCCAGAGGCCAGGAAGTAGAGGGTCCTGTTGTAAATTTGCCTTAGCCTCTGGGCCTCTTTCTGTGCCTGTGGTCTCCGTGGCTTCTTCCATCCCTGAAAGTAGGGCTGGCAGTAGACATGGGGAGAGGTGAGATGGCTTCAGTTCTGAAGGACTGAGCGAGTGGGTGGAGAGGCAAAGCTTCAGAAAGGTGGGGGCTGCCAAAGTATTTCAGAGAAGTGATTTATTTTGTTGTTATTTGGCAGCTAGTGTTAAAATTGATTGGTTATTTTATTTGCCAAATTTTGTGTTACCCAAATATCTACCATTAGGGAAGTGATCCATCTCTCAGACAGCAAGTTAATGTACTTAGGGAAACGTTTTTTAGTTCTTAAAAGAGATCGACTATAATGGCCTTTTTAAGTTATTTTCTTAACTGAAAAAATGAGTTTAATATACCAAGTATGACTCAACATGAAAGGATTATGATTATTTTAACAAAACTATTTGGCTTTATTATTTTTAACTCTTAAGTTAGACAGCTTCAATAAGGGCAAAATAGAAAAGATTTTTATGTTATAACCCTAACTTAATTTTCAACATTTTCTTCCTTAACAAACTAGCAAAGAAAGGTGGAGTTTCTGCCTTTTAAAATTTCCAGTTTCTTATGAATTTATCCTTTAAAAATGCCTTTTATAGTCTTAAAAAAAAGCAGCATCTGTCCTTAAAGCAGAATTGTCTTATCTCTGCAGAGTATGGGTTATTCAGTAATTTTTACCAGTTTCAAATGTTATCAAAAGATGATTTTTTTTCCAGATGCCTATCTCTAGTTATGAATTGAGTCATTTAGAATAAACTTTTCCCAAAGGACTATATTGCAATGTTTATTTCTTAGGTAAATTTGAGATGTGACATTTTGGTATAATACCTAATTAAAATAATATAATTAATTTATAGTTTCTCATGTTATATCTTATTTTAAAAACCAGTACTGTTTTCGCATTCCTCCCTTGGCTTTCTTTTCCCCCAGAACGACCTAGGAATTTCTTTTGACCCAGCAGGTGCATTTTAAAGATTAATTGAACATTTATTATGGAAAGGAATAAATAATTATAACCAACCCCAAAGATTTCACTTTCAGGGAAAATGGAAGCAAATAATTATGATACAAAGCAGTTTGCAAAAAGAAAGTTTTTGACAGGATTAGTCAATAAGCACTTCAAGGAAGAGAAGATATTTGGGAAGCATCACGGAGGAACGGATGGAATTTCACCCAAGGTGGCTCTCCCTTGTTTCCATCAAGTTTCTGCTCAAATGCCACCTTTCCATAAAGGCCTTCCCCAACTACCCTAGAGAAAACAACAGAGTCTCTCCGCCACCCCTACTGTTTCCTCATCCTCCCCACCCCCACCAACACACACCATCCCCTTATTTTTTTCTAACCCCTGTCACTGTTTGACATGTGTATATAAACATTTGTTAATTTGTGTCTTAGGGTCTCCCGCTACTAGAATCTGCGCTTCTTGAGAGCAGGCATTTTGGTGCTCAGTAAAACATGTGTTGAGTGAATGAATGAGTAACTGGCTGGGAGAAGGCTTTTCTGCTAAAAGTCTGTTTACTGTTAGAGCTCCAAACTGTATGGAAAATCCAAGTTCAACTTTTTCCCAGGATATTTATAAGTTTGGCACATTCGCCACCTCTCTGAGACCCAGCGAACACATTCTGTAGAAATTAGGGAGAGATTTTGATGCCTGTAACTAAATAGCAAGTGTTATGAAAACAAAATCTTATTACTCTTAAACTTCCTACCTTTTTCCCAAGCAAACTTTCCGTAAACATTCACTAACTACTCATAATTTAGGTTTAAATTATTTCTAATTTAAACTCTCACATGTCCTTTGGTTTCAGACGTACAGACTCTGCTGGGCAGAATTCTAATTTCTGAAAAGCCAGTAGGAATTCTCTAGGTTGGCTCTGAAATGTAGTCACATTTCTTTCTTTCTTTTTCCTCTATTTTTTGACTGCACCATGAAGCATGCATCATCTTGTTTCACTGGCGAGATCAAACCCATGCGCCTTGCAGAGGAAGCACTGTGTCGTAACCACTTACCTTAACCAGAGAAGTCCCTGTTCATATTTACAAATGGCTCCAGAGCCTGGAAACTGAACGTACCTGTGTGAAGATGGGCAGGCCAGGCCTGTGGTAAACCAGGAAGGATATCTCCTTCTGAAGGCGGACAGCCACAGTTTACCTCAAGACCCACATGCTTGCCATGTGGGAATGTGGGCCCGTTTTGGTCAGACCTTATAATTAGCCAAAAGAAATATCGGAAACACAGAATTTGAAGCTACATTTTTCAAGTTTTTAAATGACCCACTAATTCTAAGAATACAATTACTATATGTGAAATAGATGACCAGTGCAGGTTCAATGCATGAAGCAGGGCACTCAAAGCTGGTGCTTTGGAACAACCCAGAGAGATGGGGTGGGGAGGGAGGTGGGAAGGGGGTTCAGGATGGGGGGACACACGTACACCCGTGGCTGATTCATGTCGATGTATGGCAAAAACCACCACAACATTGTAAAGTAATTAACCTCCAATTAAAGTAAATTAATTAATTAAGAAGAAAAAAAGAATACAGTACTATATGGGCCAAACAACAGGGTGTCTAGTTTGCAGCCTCTATAAGGCATCCTAATCTAAATAAAGAAACAATGGAGGATACCTGAGCATTAGGAGCAGGGAAAGGATTAGAAAGAAGGGTAGAAATCACTTCATAGAGAGCCAAGTGCCACTCTGGAGGTAGCCAGCAGTAAGCGCATTGCTTCTGTAAACCACTTGGGTTTTTTTTTTTTTTTTCCCCCAAGGTTATACCCTGTAATTTTAGAGCTTCAGTATATCTTGATATTTGGAATGAGATAATTTACTTTCAGTTCAGTTCAGTTCAGTCACTCAGTCATCTCATCTTACCATTTGCTTACCTTTAATGGAATCTAGCCTCTTAGGACTTGACATGGCTCTAAAATGCTTGACTAGCTTAACCTTATCAAACAGTTATTGGGGAAAGGTTTTGACAAGAATGTTGGGAGGCTGTGCCAAGAGGCATAGTTGAGAGATGCCCAAGCTGAGGGCAAGAGGTTACTGCTCCTAAAATACTCAAACAGATGGGTTTGGGATATTTTCATGGAAGATGCCAGAACATTTGCAGTACGGATTCAGTTAGCTAAATATGGTCACTTCGCCAAATAAAAGTGGCTGGTTATTCTGTATGTTTTGGCAAAAGGTGAGAGAAAAGCAGTAGACCAAAAAAAAAAAAAGAGAGAGAGAGAGAGAAAAGAAATGAAAATGCATATTTTTCTATAGATAATTCTTCTTTAAAACAAAAGGTATTTAACATCCCACAGTTGGGACTGTGGAGTATAAGAAAATCCATTTGTTAAGCTCTAGACACAAAAGAAGACTCTACACATGGACATCACCAGATGGTCAACATTAAAATCAGATTGATTATATTCTTTGCAGCCAGAGATGGAGGGGCTCTATACAGTCAGCAAAAACAAGACCAGGAGGTGGCTATGGCTCTGATCAGGAACTCCTTATTGCCAAATTCAGACTGAAATTGAAGAAAGTAGAGAAAACCACTAGACCATTCAGCTATGACCTAAAGCAAATCCCTTATGACTATACAGTGGAAGTGAGAAATAGATTTAAGGGACTAGACCTGATGGACAGAGTGGCTGATGAACTATGGACGGAGTCTTGTGACATTGTACAGGAGACAGGAATCAAGACCATCCTGAAGAAAGAGAAGTGCAAAAAAGCAAAATGGCTATCTGAGGAGGCCTTACAAAAGGTGTGAAAAGAAGGGAAGTGAAAAGCAAAGGAGAAAAAAAAAAAGATATACCCATTTGAATTCAGAGTTCCAAGAAATAGCAAGGAGAGATAAGAAAGTCTTTCTCAGAGATCAATGCAAAGAAATAGTGGAAAACAATAGAATGGGAAAGACTAGAGATCTCTTCAAGGAAATTAGAGATACCAAGGGAACATTTCATGCAAAGATGGGCTCAATAAAGGACAGAAATGGTAGGGACCTAACAGAAGCAGAAGATATTAAGAAGAGGTGGCAAGAATACACAGAAGAAATGTAAAAAAAGATCTTCATGTCCCAGATAATCACAATGGTGTGATCACTCACCTAGAGCGAGACACCCTGGAATGTGAAATCAAGGGGGCCTTAGGAAGCATCACTATGAACAAAGCTAGTGGAGTGATGGAATTCCAGTTGAGCTATTCAAATCCCAAAAGATGACGCTGTGGAAGTGCTGTACTCAATATGCCAGCAAATTTGGAAAACTCGGCAGTTGCCACAGGACTGGAAAAGGTCAGTTTTCATCCCAATCCCAAAGAAAGGCAATGCCAGAGAATCCTCAAAGTACCGCACAATTGCACTCATCTCACATACTAGTAAAGTAATGCTCGAAATTTTCCAAGCCAGGCTTCAGCAATACATGAACTGTCAACTTTCAGATGTTCAAGCTGGTTTTAGAAAAGGCAGAGGAACCAGAGATCAAATTGCCAACATGCGCTGGATCATTGAAAAAGCAAGAGAGTTCCAGAAAAAACATCTATTTCTGCTTTATTGACTATGTTAAAGCCTTTGACTGTGTGGATCACAATAAACTGAAATTCTGAGAGAGATGGGAATACCAGAGCACCTGACCTGCCTCTTGAGACACCTGTATGCAGGTCAGGAAGCAACAGTTAGAACTGGACATGGAACAACAGACTGGTTCCAAATAGGAAAAGGAGTACATCAAGGCTGTATATTGTCACCCTACTTCTTTAACTTCTATGCAGAGTACATCATGAGAAACGCTGGGCTGGAAGAAGCACAAGCTGGAATCAAGATTGCTGGGAGAAATATCAATAACCTCAAATATGCAGATGACACCACCCTTATGGCAGAAAGTGAAGAAGAACTAAAGAGGCTCTTGATGAAAGTGAAAGAGGAGAGTGGAAAAGTTGGCTTAAAGCTCAACATTCAGAAAACGAAGATCATGGCATCTGATCTCATCACTTCATGGCAAATAGATGGGGGAACAGTGGCTGACTATTTATCTGGGCTCCAAAATCACTGCAGATGATGATTGCAGCCATGAAATTAAAAGACGCTTACTCCTTGGAAGGAAAGTTATGACCAACCTAGACAGCATATTAAAAAGCAGAGACATTACTTTGCCGACAAAGATCTGTCCGTCAAGGCTATGGTTTTTCCAGTGGTCAGGTATGGATATGAGAATTGGACTATAAAGAAAGCTGAGGGCTGAAGAATTGATGCTTTTGAACTGTGGTGTTGGAGAAGACTCTTGAGAGTCCCTTGAACTGAAAGGAGATCCAACCAGTCCATCCTAAAGGAGATCAGTCCTGGGTGTTCTTTGAAAGGACTGATGTTGAACCTGAAACCCCAATACTTTGGTCACCTGATGCAAAGAGCTGACTCATTTGAAAAGACCCTGATGCTGGGAAAGATTGAGAGCAGGAGGAGAAGGGGACGACAGAGGATGAGATGGTTGGATGGGCATCACGGACTCAATGGACATGGGTTTGGGTGGACTCTGGGAGTTGGTGATGGACAGGGAGGCCTGGCGTGCTGCAGTTCATAGGGTCACAAAGAGTCGGACACAACTGAGCGACTGAACTGAACTGAACTGAGATATGTGATGTGGAGTTGATTCCCTGATATGTCTTGATAAATTACTGGTAAAGATAGTGATAGGTTCCAGGGAGGCAGACAGGAGCAGTGGACTCTGTCTCACTCCATGGAAGCTGGAAGGCACGTGTTAAGCACTTTGAAGAAGAGAGAGAGGCATAGACAGAATGGTCCCTTAGTTGTCAACGATCATAAACGAGTAAGCTAAGACAGAAAGTTAACTCTCCCACAAGGCAGAAAATAGATTGGAAGAGGGAATGTTTTATTCTTTCCTTTGGATTTAGATTACTTTGCCACTGTACTTTAGAAAAACTTCTTGGAAGAGGTGGCATTTAAGCTGAGCCTTAAAGGACGAGCAGGAGTTTTCAGGAGTGAAACATGGTGGACACGTCATTTTGCTTTCCTTTCTTTTCCCCTCTCTCTTCTGATGTGTAAGACCTAGCCTCTTTTTTTTTTTTCAGTTTGAGGAATTGCTTTATCTTGGGGAGTAGATAAGCTCTAAGAAGTGAGATTATATAGCTGGCTCAGCCACATCACAGCATTTGATAGAAACTCATGAAGAATATACCTTCTCTTAATTTCACTCTTCTTACAGAGCAGCCATGCACCATCATTGACTGCCGTGGACCCTAGCTCTGCCCCTCGCTAAATGCCCTTGGACAAGTCCCTGGACTGTAGAGCCTCAATTCTCTCATCTGCTCCCTCAGGGTTACATAGTAAGAGGACCAAACCAGAACAAAGCCTTTCATAAACACATGAAAGTGTTATCCTAAAAATACTTTGCAGACTATGGAGTGCCACGCAAATGTCAGCTGTAATTTGGTTGTCTGGTTGTCTGTGTTATATAGCCAGGAGCAGCCTGAGGAGACCTGAAAGGGTGTGCTGATCACCAATTCCAGCTTTAGGGGTGGCTCAGTAGCTAAACTGCACTCTAGTGTGTTGGCATTTTAAGTCTGTTACTGGTTTTCGTAGCACAGGAGTGAATATAAATATTCATGAGGAGCCAGGGCCTCTGGCAGGATGGGAGAACTTAGGGGGTGGAACAGTATAGAACATCACGGGGCTTGTTTAGAGGACTTTCCTCTGTAATCTGGTAGAAGCTTGGCTTATATCAACAATGGAAAGGCTTCATGTCCTCAAGAAGGTATGTAAATAAACCCAGCTTAATTGAAAAATCTTTAAGAAAAACATAAAGTATCCTAATCCCATATGATAAATAAGGAAGGTTTCATTTAATTTAAAAAGAAAAAGAATAGCTCACTAAAGTCAGTTTGGTATAAACACTTGTAGGATATTTTTATTTAATTTCAAACTCATGTGAAGCCTAGTGATAGAGTCAGGTCCTGTTCAAGTTTTGATTAAAGTATCATATAAAGAGGGTAACTTTTCTGTTCTCTTTGAGGCCTGAATAGAATAAGCTCTATTGTGAAAATATTTTCTCTGGATTCTGTGTGCAAACTCACAACTAGTTTTGGGTGAAAAAAAAATTTGAGGAGTTACATCTGTTCATATGCTTCCGTAGTGGCTCAGATGGTAAAGAATCTGCCTGTAATGCGGGAGACCCGAGTTCGATCCCTGGGTCAGGAAGATCCTTATGGAGAAGGGCATGGCAACCCACTCCAGTATTCTTGCCTGGAGAATCCCACAGACAGAGGAGCCTGGCGAGCTACAATCCATGGGGTTGCAAAGAGTCGGACACAACTGAGGGACTAACACTCTCACTTTCACTTACATCTGTTCATAGGCTATTTACAGCATGCCTTAATGGCCAAAGTATGTCTGTTGAAAATTATAAAGTATTATGTTGTAGAAGTACACCTCAGAATAGGGATCTTCCACCATTACCCCCCATCAGAACCATCCATCATGGTGCTTTCTCCAAGTACAGCTGCTTAGACTGCAGTCCTGAGGATTCTGATTCAGTAAGTCCAACAATGCATTTCTAGAAAGCTCCAGACCTTCTGATACTCATAGCCCTTGCCAAAGAGACTGCTGCCCATTTCCTGCTGTATCTGTTCTTTCCCTACCAAAACTTTCTCAGAAACTGAGTACCATTGTAGTAAATTTTCCTGGGCCTTGACAACAAATTATACATAGTTTGTGTTTAAGGTTTCTCTAAAGTGATGACCTAGTGGGGTGAGATGGTGGTGGGGGGCACAGGGTGAGAGGGAGGCTCAAGACAGAGAGGACATATATATACTTAGAGCTGATTCACATTGTTGTTCAACAGAAACCAGCACAACATTGTAAAGCAATTATCCTTCAATTAAAAATAAAAAAGTTTCTCTAAAACCCATAGGACCCACATGCCTCCTTGGGTTTCTCACATACGGGTACACTGCTGGGCAGACTTTTTCATTCCTAACTCTCTTGTTGAAATTCTGTAGGCCAGCTCTGGAATGCAGTCACATTTATTTCTGTTAAGGCAGAATCTTCTTTTTCTTCCAAGGCTGCCTCTTGGGTCAGTCTCTACTTGTGAAACCTTCCTCAAACCTAATTTCCTTCCATTCCAGCAAAATTATCGTTCCTTCTCTTTGCTGCCATTTGCTTTCAGGATTCAGGTGAGCTGTGTAACCATCTGCTTCCTGCCTCCACTCCACCTTAGACTTGAGTGTCTGGACAGAAAGGATAGGTTGTTTATCTCTGAAACTGCAGTGTCTGATACATTATGAACCCTCAGAAGTTTTGTTGAATGCTTCATGTCTTTGGGTTAATGTCCTGTCATCTCTCCTCACTCCTGTTTCACAAGTCATGATCACAAGACTCTTATCATCCCACACCAGCTGAATGTCAACAATACCTACCTACCTTAACAAGAGGGATAACAGCATTAATGACAATAGTAATAATAGTTCACATTAATTGATGTTATTTTTTAACACCTGGTGCTCCCCTAAGCACCTTGTATGGATTATTCCCATTTCATCATCATAAACACCTCCAGTATCCTCATTTGCATGTGGGGAAACTAAGGCACAGAGAAGTTAGGTAACTTGCCCCAGAGACCCAGCACTCAATAGCCAAACTAGGCTCCTGACCCAGACGGTGAGCCTCTGAAGCCCAGGCTCACGGTCACCACCTTGCTTGTCTTTTTGCCTGACTGCCTGTCCTGCCCGCCCCTATTTACAGGAGACAATTATGAATCTTCCAGAGGAATAGCAAGAACTCAAGTTCATTTGTTAGCCAATAATTTTCACGGATCTTAACCTATAAATTTGTTAATGGGTCATCTGTGTAGTTTGAAAAACCTGAGTAAATAAAGTTAAAATGTTCCTTTACTCCACTAATCCTCAAGACCTTTAACATTATTAGTCCTTTTTTTGCAACTCAAATGGGACCCTTGTCCCTCATATACACTGTTTCCCAAACTTATTTAGCTAGAGGGAATTAGCCCTCACCCCTCGCTTAAGACTCTTAACTTCTTGAAGAATTGGGTTTTTGTTTTTAACATAATTCAGAATAAAAGCTGGCTAGTGCTCATGTGGGGCTCCCAAGAAATTTCTCAGGTCCTAAATATTTGGGTAACCCTGACTTTTGACCCTTTCTTATTTAGTCGTGAGTGCCTTTAGTGCTTCAGTACTTAAGTAGTCTTTAGTGACCACTTACATTTACCTGCTGGAAGAGGCACAGATTTGTTGTCAGAGCATAATTGCTAATAGTACCCTTTGCAGAGGGATCCCATTAGGATGATAAACTGCACAACTTCTCTAATCATAGCCTCCCCCTGCCCCAGTTAAGTAAAGACCTCTGTTTCAACCTTGCTACCTTCCCACCACTCACTGAAGGACTCTTATTGCTATCACGTGAATGGGAATAAAGATAACAGCCACGTGCCTCTGGCATCTCACCATTTTATGTCCTCATCGTGCAAGGAATTACAGAATTTCATAAATTGGAATTACTCGGTTTATTCTCTCATCACTCAAAAATAGCATTAATAAGAATTACAAACCTGTAAGACTTCTTAATACCTCTTGATGAGGGTGAAAGAGGAAAGTGACAAAGCTGGCTGAAAACTCAACATTCGAAAAACTAAGATCATGGGATTTGGTCCCATCACTTCATGGCAAATAGAAGGGGAAAAAGTGGAAGCAGTGACAGATTTTATTTTTTTGGATTCAAAAATCACTGTGGACAGTGACTGCAACCATGAAATTAAAAGATGCTTGCTCTTTGGAAGGAAAGCTATAACAACCTAGACAGCATATTAAAAAACAAAGGCATCACTTTGCCGACGATAGAAGTCTGTATAGTCAACGCTATGGTTTTCCTGGTAATCATATACTGATGTGAGAGTTGGAGTGTAAAGAAAGCTGAGCACTGAAGAATTAATGCTTTTGAATTGTGATTCTGGAGAAAACTCTTAGGAGTCCTCTGGACAACAAGGAGATCAAACCAGTCAATTCTAAAGGAAATCAACCCTGAATACTTATTGGAAGAACTGATGCTGAAGCTGAAGCTCCAACACTTTGGCTACCTGACATAAAGAACCGACTCATTGGAAAAGACCCTGATGCTGGGAAAGATTGAAGGCAAGAGGAGAAAGGGGAGACAGAGGATGAGATGGTTAGATAGCATTACCAACTCAGTGGATATGAATTTGAGCAAACTCCGGGAGATAGTGAAGGAACGGAAGCCTGGCGTGCTGCAATCCATGGGGTCGCCAAGAGTCAGACATCCTTAGTGACTGAACAACAACAAAAGCCTCTTCACCCTGCTCGGTATCTGTCTATCCATATGTGTGCTCATCTGTGCAGAGAAGATGGCAACTCTGAAAGGATACCAGAAGGATAGCTGTCTCTGGAAAGCAGCGGTCAGGGTCAGGACTGTTCAGCGGGTAGCAAAGCTGAAAGTGAGACTTCTCACTTTAAATATTTATATTATGTCTTTTGAGTAATGTAAGCATATTATTTTTTAAATTTCATTTTAAAATGTTTTGAACCTACTCCGGGTTTTCCCTAGAAATACAGGCTATTTCAAACCCAGCAGGATTGATCTATTTTATTGAGTCCATTTCTTACCCCCCAGAGAAGACCTGGAATCTTTTTTTATTTATCTTTTATTTCATTTCACTTTATCAAATATTATTAGGTCTTCCCGTTCCCATACTTCAAGAGAGAGTTTTTTTGTTGTTGTTTTGTTTTTATGCTTGTATGGTATAGCAGAACTCTTAAGTTGGAGTTAGACATATCTGGGATCAAGTTCATCTCTTCCACTTACTGACTGTATGACCTTGAGAAAGCAACTTAATTTCTCTGGGCCTCATTTACCATATCTGTAAATGGGGATAATAACCTCCCCCCTGAGATTGTTGTGAAGCTTTAGTAAGATAGTGCAGATTCTAGGCAGTTCTGGGGATAATGTGGTATTAAGTTCAAAATACAGTGACTAGCCAGTGGGTTCTCGTGACTGTTAACCTCTCACTCTGAGTAGCCACAAAATCCATTTCTATTCCTGTAATCTCTGTTCTAGTATTTACAAAACTGACATTCCATGGAATCCAACCAAACCCCTTCATAAAGATATCATCAAACTTTCTTCCAACCCTGGTATCAGTGGATCTAGACATGTTGGGCATATCATGTCAGAGTTTATGCTTTCTAGAAAGCGATAAAGTCATCTCATGATTTATGGAGCAAATTAACTGGAAGAAACAAAACAATAACAAAAAAGCAGAGATGGAGTCTAATATGGAGTTAATGGTATTGAAACTTAGGAAATAACATTTTCAGTTTCGGAATCATCACAAAATTAAGCCACAGGCATCAAAAACATACAATTGAACCCAAAATCAAAATGAAAAGATTCCAGAATTAACAAAAACTGCTCAAGACCACACAGGGGAAAAGCTTCACGGTGTTTTCTTCACGACATAATTTCTCTTGTCCACAAATCTGGAAAATAGAAGATATAAGGAGAAATGAGTAGAAAGAACACAGTGTGTGCAAATATTGGATTTGAATTCCTGCTTCTCTACCTCAAGTGTATTAAATAAGGAAGCAAAACTCAGTGTGCATTTGTGATCTGTAGTCATGAGCCCAGAAGCACACTGCTGGAGTTTTCTGACTTTTAATGGTAAAGAACCCACCAGCCAATGCAGGAGATGTAAGAGACCCAGGTTCAGTTGCTGGGTTGGGAAGATCCCCTGGAAAAGGAAATGACAACCCACTCCAGTATTCTTGCCTGGAGAATCCTTCAGACAGAGGAGCCTGGCAGGCTACAGACCATCAGGTCGCAAAGAGCCAGTCACGCCCGAGTGACTTAGCACACAGGCACACAAATCTAACTGAAGCCAGACCACCTTGAAATGATGCCCCACTCAGTAGATGAGAAGACAGATATGAAGAAATTAAATTGCAGCCAAGTCTCAAACCCAGGATTCTTGACCTTGATCTTTTGTTTCCATCCATGCTGTTCTTACCTGGCAGGAAGTTCTGCCTTTGCGTCTCTGGTTCTCTGGAAAGCTTTGGAAAGTCTGGGGGTGCAGCTGTGCCTTTATGGAGTAATCTTGTTGTCTGCTGTGGGTTTTCACTTTGGCTTTATATTTGGCCCGTTTCCTTTTAGCTTTTACCCGCTATCACACAGCTTTGTGAGGGTGTTTGGTACTGTTTGTCTTTTTTCCTCTCCTCAGGGTTTGATTCTGTTCTCCATGGGCCACTTTTCCCTAGACAAAATATACTTGTGTTACCTATCGGAGTGCTGGTGGTACTGAAATCTACCTGAAAAAAAAAGAGGGAGAGAGAAAGAAATTCCCTGATAAAGAAAAATTTAATATATGTTAGTTTTTTTAATGTCATCATGGCAAAGATTCTATAACTCATTATTTACTAAAGTATGTGAAGTCTGTGTCTTCATACAGTCACCAGGCATTTTGCATTTCTAAGCATTTTGTATTTCCATATTGAGTCCAGAAGGAGTTGATTGATTTTTACCAAATGTCATTCATTCAGTACTAGGGAGCGTCAGAAGGTATTTGAAGTTTATTGTTGGCTTCTTAAAGCAAACCTGTGGAGGAAACTTCGGTGCCGGGTATTCTGTGAGATCCTCCTTTGTGGTCTGTGTCCGTTTATCTTTGCAGCAACTCCGATTGGTGGGGATCATTAATCCCATCTTGTAGATAGGGAAATAGAGTCTCAGTAATATCCCTGTGCCTGCGTGCTCCATCGCTCAGTTGTGTCCAACACTTTGCAGTCCCATGGACTGTAGCCTGCCAGGTTCCTCTGTCCACAGGATTTTCCAGGCAAGAATATTGGAGTAGGTTGCCATTGCCTCCTCCAGGCGATTCACTATCCAGGCATTGAAGCTGCGTCTCCTCTGTCTGCCTGTAGTAGCAGGCAGGTCCTTTACCACTGAGCCACCTGGGATGCCCATCATATCCCTGAGCACTATGGCTTCATGGAACCGTTAGCTACAGAATATTGGACTTTTATTAGTACACTCTTCCAGGACCCTGGAAAAATCAGTTGCCACAGGAAATGTGTATGAGTTCTCTCTAAAGAATGATGTATACTGCAGTTTTGTTTTGTTTTTACTTCACATGGTTTTGCGGGAAAAATTCTGTTATGTGTTAAAGGGTATGTTTTTAAGATCAACTCGTGACTCATAAAAATACAAAATGGACATGACAAAGATATTGCTTAACTCGTTCATTAATGAGGAATCAGTAAGCTCTGATGATCCTTTCAAAGGAGAATGCTATGTGCCACACAGGCAGACAAGAAAATGAGGAAGCAATTGCATCTCCAGTAGACAGAATTTATCTGTATCTCTGTGGCCAAGAGCCAACTGCAATACTACCAGACTTGCTTAAGAGCTGTGAGTCAACTACGTGCAGAACAAGGAAAGGAATTTGCAAGGGGGTGCTTTACAATTTCCAGGACTCCATTAAAAGCCATCCAGTGATTTTTTTTTCTTTTGCCCCCCGCTTTAAAGTCACTGTCTTCCCTGACATTTGTCTTCTTTAATATGTTGCCTTTTAAAATGAGCACGTGCTTTTCTAGAGGTGGTAGGAGACACAGACTGAATGACTTAGCTTGTCCCTGTGATGAGGCACATCCCTGGTTTTCAAGCACTTGGGGTCAGCAAAATGCATGCTCCCCCAAATTTGCATTCAACGTCAGGTTAAGAACCTTAGATGTATTGCTTTTCCCTAGAGTATATGCTTTTGTGTTAGGGTCCCCATCTGTGTGGCCTGCAGGTGATAAGGGTATTAAGGTTCCTGGCACTTGTCTTTTCTCTCTGGATAAGACTGCCTCTGCTTGCTGCCACGGTCAGTGTTTCTGGCCCTTCCAGGGTCAGCCCCTGTCACAGTCTGAATCTCTGCTGCTTCTGCTAGCTGTGGCCCTCTCCCCACCCCTCACTCTCTTTGTCTTTCTTTCTTTTGTTGTTTCTTCTCTATCCTGTTGAATTTTCCACCCTGGAATGTTTGTGTGGAGGCTGGTGTCACAGATACATCACCAGGGGCTCCACAATTCCTTTCTTTCCTCCTAGAGTGCTATCAAATCCTGATATAGGGGGTCAACTCTTAGCCATTTGACTTCTTGTGAAGTGTTTACTGTTGGTTATGGCCCCTTGTGTATCCCCAAAGCAGTCTTTTTACTAAGCCCTATTTAGATCTGGAGTAATTCAAATGCAAGAGAGCTAAGGTTTTACACGTTAGTTTAAAGAACTTCTGTTAACAGACCACAGCAGCCAGACATGCTGTCCAAATTGTTTTCTTTTCCATCCTTCCTAATACTGGGCCCACTGGATCAAATTTTAACTAGGCAAGAATTAGTAATGACATATACATGCATCTGTAGTCACCATTTCAAAGTTCCAAGTATAACAGATTTCATGGGTAAAGAAATTATGTGTTTGCAGGTGAGGTTATGAAGAAAGTGACTTGAGTACTTCACTATATTAGCAGTTTCTTAATTGGGATAACGTTATGTGTGTGTGTGTGTGTGTGTGTGTGTGTGTGTGTGCAGTCACCTCAGTCATGTCTGAATCTTTGTGACCTTGTGGACTACAGCCCGCCAGGTTCCTCCGTCCATGGGATTCTCCAGGCAAGAACACTGGAGTGGGTTGCTGTGCCCTCCTCCAGGGGGTCTTCCCGACCCAGGGACCGAACCTGCATCCCTTGTGTCTCATCCATTGCAGGTGGACTCTTTACCACTGAGCCACCTGGGAAGCCAGTGTTAACGGGCTTTGTTGTTATTGTCCACTCACTCAGTCGTGTCCGACTCTTTGCGACCCCATGGACTGCAGCATGCCAGGCTTCCCTGTCCTTCACCATCTCCCAGAGCTTGCTCAAACTCGTGTCCATTGAATTGGTGATGCCATCCAACCATCTCTGTCATATCCTTCTCCTCTTGCCTTCAATCTTTCCCAGCATCAGGGTTTTTTCTAATGAATTGGGTCTTCACATCAGGTGGTCAAAGAATTGGAGCTTTAGCTTCACCATCAGTCCTTCCAATGAATATTCAGGATTGATTTCCTTTAGGATTGAGTGGTTGGATCTCCTTGCAGTCCAAGGGACTCTCAAGAGTCTTCTCCAACACCATAGTTCAAAAGCATCAGTTCTTAGCGCTCAGCCTTCTTTATGGTCCAGCTCTTACATACATACATCACTACTGGAAAAACCATAGCTTTGACTAGATGGACCTTTGTTGGCAAAGTAATGTCTCTGCTTTTTAATATGCTGTCTAGGTTTGTCATGGCTTTTCTTCCAAGGAGCAAGCATCTTTTAATTTCATGGCTGCAGTCACCATCTGCAGTGATTTTGGAGCCCAGGAAAATAAAGTCTGTCACTGTTTCCATTGTTTCCCCATCTATTTGCCATGAAGTGATGGAACTGGATGCGATGATCTTAGTTTTTTGAATGTTATGGGTAACTGTTGTTAATTTCAGAAAACTGTAGGTTTTCATTCATTAGTGTCATGAAAAGGCTTGGTTTTTTTTTCCCCTTCTGAGCACTTTCTTTTTTCTTGTATAAAGGGGTCATTATAGTTTTGACACCAGTATTTATCTCCAAATTTATAATTGTTGATACCAAAACCAGTATTCCCTAAAAATCAGTTTGCCTTACAACAAACATTGCCCAAATAGACTATTTGATTAAGCTAAGAAAGGAGATGTAAAGACATAGAGGAGAGGCAGCGAGATAAGCAGATGTCAAATAGCAGTCACACCTATTTCTGTAAACTATATTAAATAGTTTTGATGTCGTGATAATCCTTTATATATATATATATATATAAAGCATCATTTCTCATTAGTCAGCAACATACATGTGTATTCTGAAACTCAAGTAAATCAGTACTTCTCACACTTTCTTCTTTGAGAACATTTATTCATATATCTCAGTTGCTTCCCAGGCATACCTTTGGTTCTATGTTTCATCACAGATCCAGACAGAATGAAAGGTGGGTATATGTTTAATCTTCCATTGTAGCTCAAGGCAGAACCACTGCACCCTGCTTTTACATGAAATATTTGTATTATTGTCCTTTGAGGTTTTCTCATTGTACATAATAAGTCTTTCCTCTTTATTTTTTTTAATGTTTACATTTTAAAAAATTATAGTTAATCTTCAAAGTTATATTAGCTTCACATGTACAGTAGAGTAATATATATTCAATTACATATTTTCAGATTCTTTTCCATTATAGATTGTTATGAGACAGTGAATATAGTTCTGTGTGCTATACAGTAGGTAGCACATATATATTAGGGGCTTCCCAGGTGGCACAGTGGTAAAGAATCCACCTGCCAATGCCGGAGATGCAGGAAACATGAGTTCGATCCCTGGGTTTGGAAGATCCCCTGGAGTAGAAACTAGCAACCCACTATTGGGTTCACTATGCTATAGTGAAGTGTTCTTGCCATGAAAAATTCCATGGACAGACTCGCCTGGCAGGCTGCAGTCCACGGGCTCACAAAAAGTCAGCCGTGACCAAGTGACAGAGCACACTCCCAGATGTATGTTTATCTCATACTCCTGGTTCATTCTCTCCCTCATCCTCTCTGGCAGCCATAAGTTTATTTTCTATGACTGTGAGTCTGTTTCTGTTTTGTAAGTAAGTTCACTATATAATTTTTTTAGACTCCACACATGTGAATGATATCACGTAGTATGCTAATCTCTAGGTCCATCCATGTTGATGCAAATAGTAATGTTTCTTTCTTTTTATGGTTGAGTAATATTCCATTGCATACATGTACCACATCTTTATCCATTCACCTGTTAATGGATACTTAAGTTGCTAAATCTTGCTCTTCAAAAGAACTGGTTGATGGCAATAAGAGAAACCACAGTCTGAGGTGCACTTCAAAAGAAGAAAACCGCATATTTAACCAGGTAAAGAAGATATCTGTTTCTCTGGCTTAACAACAGAGCACCCGCATATGTATTTAGGGCTCTCATTTCTCAGGGCAGCATGTTTTCATGGAGAAGTGTTGAAAAATAGTGGAGAGAGAGGGGCAGTTAACTTCTGCTTCTCTCAGAAGTGTCACGTACCAGGTACCCTCGTTGGCCTAGAGGGGTGACATAGTCAATAAGATATACAGCTTCTGCTCTCAAAGTGCGTAGATTCTAGTAAAATAAGACAGACAATGAAAATGTAAGCAAATGATGACGATTTCAGGAACAAGGAAGTATGATGGTTAGCAGAGAATGTAAGTGAAGCATCATTTTCCGATTTACATAAAAACCCTGGCTGCTGTGTGGGAAGAGATTGGGAAGGGGCTTGGATTGGGGCTGTGGTCCATGGAGGTAGAGGGAAATGAATAGAATTTAGAGAATTGGAGGAAGGTAGAATGGAAAGAACTTGGTACTGGACTAGGTAAGGGAGGGGATGCCATGGTGAACAACTCCCAGGTCTCTGACTTGAGCACATGGATAGAAGGGATGCTGTTAATTAAGATAGTAAAGAGTGGGGGAGTAGCAATCTAGGGACAGGAAGGAATCAAGGATTCAGTTTTGGACATGGTACATTTGAGATGCCTGCACAATAGCCAAGGAAAAGAAAATCCTTGAGCGTGTTGGCAAAATGAGTCTGGAAAGGAGGTCAGGGCTGAGTTGCAGCGGTGGGAGTCATTGGCCTGTGGGTGATATCTGAAGCCGTGGAAGTGGATGAGATCACTCAGGGACGAGGATTGTGAAGCAGAAAAATGTCATCCAGGACTAGCTGTGAGATACACCAGACATTTCATCGATCTAGTGGAGGATGTAGCACTGACAAACAAGCCTGAACAGGAGTGGCTAAAGGCAGTTAATTTGCAAGGAAAAAAAGCAATCATATTTCATGATCACAGACCACACAATCCTGGCCAGCAACTCTCAGCCACAACTCCCAGCTGGCCCTGAAAAGGCCTTCACTAATGGAAAGAAATGTACTGCATGTGTGTCTTCCCCACGGAGCAGGGAGCAACAGCTTCATCCTCATTTTCAAAGATGACTGTACTGAATATAATCCAGACGGTAAAATGCAAGTGTGAAGCTGCTGATGTATTTCTGGAGCAGGGTTTGAAGTTCCTCCGAAACGAATATGAAAGCCTCAGGGATCAACTTCTCTGTCCTGGTTCAGATTTGGTTTTCAGTAAATGAGGAACAATCTTGCTTCATGAGCAGCAGCCTTTCTCTTGCAAGAAGTTAAATGTGCTACACCAGGGAGTTATTATTGTCTTTATCTGCAATTAAATGGGACATTTAGGTTTAATTTTAAAAAGTAGCCTACTAGAGGTACAAACTTGCAAGTCCAGCCTTAGAAAGAGGAGCACAGGAGAGTCTTTCGAACTCTCCCTCTCTGGTTTGTGTTATTTCAGAATGTATTGTATTGCCATTTCATAGGCAATGCAGTAAATTCCTGATGGGATGTATCTCGACTGTGCCACATTCTAATCAATTAAAAACAGAATAGCCTTTCAAATTTATATAAAATAAAATGCTGAAATCCTAATTAGTTACTGTGTATCTGAAAATTTGGGAGTATCCCTTCTTATATGGTGTATGGGCTTCCCTGGCAACTCAGACAATAAAGAATCTGCCTGTAATGCAGGAGATCCAGATTTGATTCCTGGGTCAGGAAGATCCCCCGGAGAAGGGAATGCAACCTATCCCAGTATTCTTGCCTGGAGAATCCCATGGACAGAGGAGCCTGACAGGGTACAGTCATGGGGTCACAAAGAGAAACAGAATAACCTTTCAACTTTATATAAAATAAATTCCTGAAATCCTAGTGTGTCTGAAAATTTGGGGGTATCCCTTCCTATATAAATCAGGTTTATTATTTGTAGAGGTCTGTGTCTTAAGTTCAGTCATGGAAGATGGTCCTTGGTCTTATTGATTTGATAATACTAACGACATGAATGAGCTACATTCATTTTGACATAAATTCTTTAGTGTGAGGCCATGCACTCTTGCAAACCATTGAAAAGTAGGAATAAATAATGAACTACTACTTAAATGATCAAAGTATTAAAAAGCCTGAAAACTTTCAACAAGTTGGCTATTTCTTGTGCCTTTTCACTTTCCATTTCTTTCTCAAAATCTGTTTCAGTTCTGCAGTTTCAGTTCATGTTTCACGAGTTTAAATATCGACATTTGTGAGAGGACCATCTCTAGTTCCATCAAGATATTCTTTCAGGGTGTATGGCCGTGTAAAGTTCTGAATGACATCTTAGTAATTAGGTAACTCACAGCTACTTGTACCGTGTACCATGAGCTACTTTGGCCCTGATTTCAAATCTGACATGGCAGTTCCACATCAAGGGAGTTACTTTCTTACAGACCTTCCCAGCCTGGACTTGGAAAGCAGCTACCTTTTTGTTTTCTAATGTTGCTAACATGTTCCAACTAGAAATAATTTCCTAATTATTTCTAACAATATCACTGATGCCCTGACTCATTCCTGCATATCTGTGTCTTTAAGCTTTTCATCTTCCATTACGCAGTGACCGCTTTCCAACACTCAGGCACCTCGGAGAAGAGGGAGGAAGCATGGCTGCAGTGGAGCAGCATGCACAAAGTGGGGAAGAATTCTGGAGAGGAGAAAAACTAGGCTTGGTTCCGGGAAGAAACATTTGTTGAGCATATTCACCGGCTGGCTATAAATAGAGAGCATCCCAGTGTCTTATTAATACTTAATGCATGCAACTCTAATTGTATGTTTAATCTCTGTCCAGTTATGATAATTCCAGAAGTGAACGCTAAGGATCTGCTTTCTCAAAGTGTGTTCTTCATGTGGCACATTTCACTAGCTCATACCAAAGGGTTATTTCCTCAAATCATATAAAAATGTAAAGGGCACAGTGGCCATTCATTAGATATAGCAAGTGACAATGAGTTCGCCAGAGAATATTTCTTTCCAACACTCCGCCCTGGAGAGTTGACACTCAGTGTGGTTAGGATGATCAAACTGGTAGGTGCTGACCAGTGGCTCAGGAAATTTGACTTTTTGCAAATTTTGGACTACAGAGCAAGGTTTTCCTTTTGATTAGCTTCCAAATCGAATTTTTCAATTTACGCAGTATCTTGGCTCTGTCACATTTTTTCCTTTTACATTTAAAAGGATTTCTTTAAATTGTTCTCAATTACTGTTGCTCGGAGAACAATTGTGGAGTTGACTTTATATTCCTTATGTGATTCTTATAAAATTTAAACTAGGGGAAAATTGCATAAAAACTTGCTCCTCGTGAGACATACTATCTTTATAATAAGAGCCCTTTAACTTCTTTTTTTTTTAACTTTAGCTTTTTAAAAATATTATTGGAGTATAGTTGATTGACAGCATTATATTAGTTCCTGGTGTACAGCAAAGTGATTCAGTTATACATATAAATATATTAATTCTTTTTCAGGTTTTTGTCCTGTATGGATTATTACAGAATATTGAGTAGGGATCCCCGTGCTAGGGTACTTGGTGTGTAAGTCCTTAATTATCTACTTTATATATAGTAATGTGTGTATGATAATCCAAATTCCTTATTTATCCTTCTCCCATCCCCCTCTCCTGGAGCCCTTTAACTTCTAAACGAAGTATTGGCTATAAAGCAGAAGGTATAAATAAACTACTTGAATTGCCAAAAAACCTTCAAGATTATGCATAGCCACCCATTAATTTCACCAGTGAGAACCTAATTCTGCCCCCCAAATGTAGGAAAATTATTTTAGTTCCTTTCTGAACCCAGAGCTAACTTTAGTAGGTGGGAGGCAAACCATAGAGTGGGAACATCAGAAGGAAAATACTCCTCCAGGTGAGATTTTTAATTTGCTCCTCTCACTGATCTTCACTGAATTTTTATCTCCCCCCTCCCCTTTTGTTTTCAGTGGCTACAGATGTCTTTAATTCCAAGAACCTGGCCGTTCAGGCACAAAAGAAGATCTTGGGCAAAATGGCATCCAAGTCCATTGCAACCACCCTCATCGACGACACAAGCAGTGAAGTGCTGGATGAGCTCTACAGGGTGACCAAGGAGTACACCCAGAACAAGAAGGAGGCAGAGAAAATCATCAAAAACCTCATCAAAACCGTCATCAAGCTGGCCATCCTTTACAGGAACAACCAGTTTAACCAAGATGAGCTGGCACTGATGGAGAAATTTAAGAAGAAAGTTCATCAGCTTGCTATGACGGTGGTCAGTTTCCACCAGGTGGACTTCACCTTTGACCGGAACGTGCTGTCCAAGCTGCTGAACGAGTGCAGAGAGATGCTGCACCAGATCATCCAGCGTCACCTCACCGCCAAGTCACACGGACGGGTTAACAACGTCTTTGATCACTTCTCAGATTGTGATTTCTTGGCGGCCTTGTATAATCCCTTTGGAAATTTTAAACCCCACTTACAGAAATTGTGTGATGGTATCAACAAAATGTTGGATGAAGAGAACATATGAGCATGTGAGTTGAGGTTGTGACTGCTCATGATTTATTTGAAGATGGAGCGCTGCTGATTTATGAAGGAAAAAACAAGAAGAATGTTTTAAAAGATTACACATACTTCAGAAAGACTTTGCCCAATTCAGTTGTCAGACATTAATGGTAATGTTTTATGAGGCTTGTTTTATTTGAAGAAAAATGTATTGCCAAATATTCTGGTTAAAAGCTTCCCAACAGTTAACAGATCCTGGGAAAGATGTATGGTTGCATAATGCAAATACAGAGTTATATAAAGAAAGATACGTGTGGCTCCAAACCTCAAGACATCTTTTTCTTAGGGCAGTTGTTGTGTTGATGGCACATTGGATATTTCTAACGTGTACAGAGTTGTGTATTTTGGCTCACCTTTATTCCTTACTATATATGTGTACCTCTTTTAAAAAGCCAAGAACCCTCTGTTACTGTCATTTCTTCTTTTGAAACAATTCCATTTTCAAGTTTACCTTTTGTTAAAGACTTTCTAATTGGCATTCAAAAATTCCATCTTAATTAAGAACTAAGACATTCAAGTATTAAGACAGTCAAATTGAACCCTCAGAAAAATAGAAAACTGCTTCTCTGAAATCAATATTCTAGAAATCCATTGTATTTGACATTATGAATAATTTAGTCTAATGTAAGACTATGCTTCCGGAATTGCGTCCTGTTTCTTAGTAGCAATGGTAATACTTCCTCAAACATGAAAATTCCCCAAAATGACATGCCGTTTGCCTTGAAATGCTTGCTGAGGGCTTAACTTGTATGTCATCTTGAAAATGTGCTGATGGAATCTCCATTTTTTCATATCTATTTTAAATGTAAGAAGCAAAGAGAAAATGTAGATCATTCCTGATATTGGGACTGTAAAAAGTAAGTGCTTTTAAGAATGATAAAACAATCTATACTTTAGTGAGGAGCCCATCAGAATAATTTAATTTAGGAGGAGGAGAGGCAGAAGGGAAGAACGCATCTTGCTACAAGAACATGAGAATGAATGCATTTCAACGTTTAATAAGGTTTGATAGGTGAATAAAGTGTTACTTTTTTATTTAACTGATAAGATTTTGCTGTTTTGTTATTTGCTGTTTTGATGAGTAAACCAAAGAATATTTGCATTCCAAGCAGTTTGTGTGTTGTTTATATATAATTTTGTATGTATGAATGATAAAGTAAGCATTTGCTTATTTTGTGAAAAAGAAATAGAAACCTGCTGGCTAACTCTATCTCCTAGGAAATAACAGACTTGGTCACCAGCATTAAATATTTGCATTGTCACTATGTCTGTGATTTAGTGTACTCCTTTGCCTTGAATTTGCCTTCCTCCCAGAATATTTATGTTAAAACAATAGCTTACCAGCAAAGATCCTACAACTAAAATTTACTATAGGCTAAAGGAGGTGGTAGCTTTCCCTGGGACCCTCACGTACTTGTCTGAGTCAAGCAACAGAGGAAAACAGTCTCTCCCTATTTGGTATTAAATGCTGACACCAAAATTTGAACTGAAATTACCATCTTCCCTTCCCTGGACCAGTAGGTGACCACTGTAAGCTATAGCAATAGCATAGTGATTGCAGAATTGGTCCCTCTAGCTTCAGAGACTGCTAAATAGCTTACAGATTTAGTTTAGCAGCCTTTCTTGACCAGCCCTGGGAAAACCAAGAGTGTGTTATGTGGAAGCTACTGACCTAGGGCATTCTGTGTTCTACCCGATTCCCTCAGCAAGGGGAGTGAGGAAAATGGAGTACCCAGGCAGCTGGCGGATGCTACTTGCTCATCTTTAGCTATAAACAGGACCAACCAGAGAGCGAGAACACCTAGGAATAAATTTAGATGAGTCTGGACACTTTGGGATCATAAATTTGTACCTTCAGGATGGCAGTCAGATGTGTGTGGGTTAGGGGAAGAGCAGCCCTGAATTTCACACAGAAGGAAGGCAGTGAGGAGTATCTTGAAGCAGGGGAACCTGTTTGCTCCCCTGTTCCAGCATCATCTTCTGAGGGAACCCATCTCCTTACCCATCCTGTGCCTGGAAGGCATGACTCAGAAGGATCAGTGTCAGTTTTCATCAGCAAGTTCATTTCTGATGCAACAGGATTCCCTTTGTGCCTGAATTTATTTGAGCTGGAAAGCTGGAAAGAATGTGGATGTGCTTAGGATAGATAATTCTGAGCCAAGTTCATGGTCATTTTAGGGTCTTATGAACAACTGAATCTTTTTATTACATTTTGGAAAAAATCATGAATTGTATTATAATTGATTTTTAAAAATTTTGTTCTGATGGCTTCTCTGCAAACTTTATGAGCTAATTTATTAGGTGAGTGATAATGCTACTGTTAACAAGTGACATTACAGAGTAGATATTATGTGCCAGGCATAGTAACTCATTCAGTGCTCACCACAACCTTCACTGTTCTACAGATAAGGAAACTAAGGCAAGAGAAACTAGGGAATTTGCCTGAGGTCATATAGGTCTAGTGTCAAAACAAGTTTATATTAATAAAATCGTATTTTCATTTAATGATGATATAGGAAAAAAAAAGTCCTAGAAACATCATTAGCTCAGAGAGGAGTGGGCAGTGTCCTTCTGAAATGGATTTTCACATAGTGGCATTTAGAAGGTATTTAAATCATATAGACTGACCCACTCTGGGTATGGTTTTATGCAAAGAAATCCTAATGAAGTTTTCAACATGGCTCCTAATTTGGGGGCATTTCGTGGTTCAAATTTGTGGTCCCTTCTGGAACTTCACGGTGCTTCCAGTTAACAATAACTTTGAACATTGACCCCTGCAGTACGGTATGCCTCCCCCCTCAGATTGTCTTTCTGTGGTTACACATGGCACTCTACGTGCACGCAGCCAAGACAAGCAGAAGTTCACCACCGTATTCCCCAGAAAAGGTATGGCATTGATTTAAAACTTCAACATTATTTTCCAGGTTGAGAGACTGGAAACATCGGAGCAAGTAAGCCTAAAAATAGCCTTGTGTTTTTCTCGTTACTATATTTTTCATATAGAACTCAAAATTAGTGAAAAGAAGACCAAATGTTAGGAACTTTAATGGCACAGAAATAATGCTTCTTTTTTTGTCTTATAAACCAGTTCTTTTTTAGATTTTTTTCTCCCACCACCATGTTACTGCTTAAAGAAAAGACAGAAAATTTAAACTTTCTAGTGGATTCCTCCCCATTAAAGGACTAAAATTGCATTTTTCTGTTCTCTGTACATATCAATTGGATTCTTACTGAGCATTTTAATTTATCCTTGAGATACTTGATGAGAGCACCTAAGTTATAATTTATCATACAGATAAAAAATGTAAGATGAATGTGCCCATCCATATGATGAAATATTTGTAGTAAAAAGTTAAGTACTATTTAACTGCTAGGAAATTAAAATATCCTAATAAAAGCAAAATTAGCATGTTAATAGTATTTATACTATTTCTACATTTTTATCCAATCTTGCATTTCCAAACTGGCATTATCTAAATTAGTTGAACTTTGCAGTGTTCAAAAAAATCACTGGTTTACTTGATCTATTGCATTTGTGGGCATAAAGCTTCTATATTATTTGTTTAGCTCAAAGCAGGTTTTAGTACTCAGTGTTGTTTCTGACATACAATTTTATTCTAGCTCTGAAATAATTTTCCTTGCTGTGATTCAATTTTAAGTCTTTATAGAAACCCCCTAATGAATCACTGAGTCACTAACCAGAAAAATGAATTAACTTTTTGCTTGCAAAACAGGATAGTAGGAAAATATTTAGGAGCTTATAATCTCATATCACCATCATGGCAAACTATTGGAAATCCATTTTCTCTTTCACTGAGGTGTCCTGCTGGTTACTTGCATGTGCCCAGAGCCAGAAAGACAGGTTTCTCTCTGGGAACTTCCCAAAATGGAAACATTTTTGTATAATATTGATTCATGTCTGTCTAGCCAAAGATGTATTTTCCATCTAGCAAGAATCATCAGCCCCAAGTTATAGGGGTACAAGCTACTCCCAAGACATCCTGTCTGCTGAGCCCTGAAAAAGGATACAGACAAGTCAGCCAGCGTTCACAGTTAAGAGAAAAACATCTGTGCCTCGGAAAATATTCTTAAGTATAGAGCATTGTGCTCTGTGTCCACCAAATTTCCATGCAGTCTTTGTAAGGGTAGCCAGCCAGTGGGCAAGGCCCCTCATCTTCCTTCATGGGTGGCTAAGGAAATTCTTTGCCTTCTCCACCAACAACTGTATAACTGTATTTTTGCCTCGTGGAAATAATTGGCTGATCATGCACTTGGGGTTTGTTCTTAACACAAGGAAAGAATATTTGATTTTTAAAAGTATGTGTTTTGATTTGCAGAATGATCCAAAACAATATACTTCTTTGTACTTTAGTTTTTCCGTTTAAAAGCTTACAGATGCATGAAGTCATTTGAAACTGCCTGATGTGAGGTATAAACACAAGACAGAGAAGTGAAAACTCTGAGTTTACCTACCTAAATGGTCACCATTATCTGGGATGATTGACATTTTATAAGAAGCTCAGGTTTCATTTTCCTGGAAGTGGGCTTTTATCAGCCAACCCTCACCCGTCCTAAGTGACTTGTTAGCTCTCTTTTAAGACCGCTTGTTTTCACTAAAGTGTAAATACTTGCCAAGCAAATTTGCAAATATTTATAAGACATCTAATGTCCTAGAGGAAGACTTGCTGATGATTAGATAAAAGGACCAGGATTATTGCTGTTCCCCAATCGAATGGACTTTGTGCTCTCATGACTGAAGAGGCACGTTTTTAACTTGCTGAAATAGTCACTGAACAACGTGCAGTGAAATCCGTGAGTAGAAACTTTCCGTAGTATTTTCAGACATTATGTGTCCGAGCTTGGCATCTTTTCCTCCTGGGGACTTCACTGTAGGGTGCCCAGGGGAGCCCAGCAGCGTCCAGAAGGCATGTCTGGAGCAGTTGAAACCACTGTTCCCAGCTTCTTGTCTGCCAGGGAGCTCTCCTTTCTTATCTTTAAATTTTGGATGAAATCAACTACCTCATAGTTTCATCTTAAGGATAAAATTAAACAAAACATGAAGAGCTTTGAAACCTCCTAAAGACTATTCCTGTGTGAGGTATTGTTTACGTAAGCTATGAAAATAAGCCTGGAGCCTAAAACAAAATATACAACTTCTGCAGCCTGAGAGAATTTTATTAAATCCATCCAAGTCCGGTTTAAAAAATGTTTCTTGCTTTCAATTTAGGAAAATTGTTTTGAGTTGAATTATTAAAGTAATCGTTTGTGACAGTTACTTATGTGTGATCTCTTAGCCAATTAAATTCTGAATGTCTTCAATTATTTTATCATTCTGCTGGTTTCAGTTACCTGGTGCTACCTACCAAGCTACAGCAAAATGTAGTATTTAAAAAAAAAACAATTTTGCTACGGCTCATGATTCTTTGGGTTAACTGGGCAGTTGTCTTTGATGGGATCTTGCATGGTGGCAGTCAGCCAGCTGCTGAGACTGATGTCTTGAGAGATTTGACTGTGCTGCTGGAGTGGCTGAGCACTTCCTCTTCTGAGCTCTCTAGTTACTCTTACTCAGGACATGCCCTAACTGCAGGAGCAGAAGTTTCTAGGCCTTCTCAAGGTATATACCCAGAATAGGCACAGCGTCACTTCTGCTTCATTCTGCTGGTTGAAGCAAGTTACAGGCTCTGTGTAGGGTCCTTGAGACTGCCATCAGGAGTGCAGCTTCTCTAGAAGAAAAGAACTCAGAAATGCTATCATACTCACAGTTAAGATTTACTCCAGTGAAAGGGCACAAGTTAAAATCAGCAAAGGAAACAGGAGCAGAGTCCAGGAGAAACCAAGTGCAAGCTTCCAGCTGCACTTTGCCAGTGGATAACACAGATAACACTTAATTGTCTCAGTACCGATGTGTGATAACACACACAAAGTGTGCCAACCAGGGAGCTCACCTGAGCCTTGTCCAAGGTTTTTATTAAGGGTAGTCTCATAAGCGTAGAACGCCCACGTGATCGACCAGTCACTCAGTCTCCCTATCCTCCAGAGGTCAAACTGGTACAGATGGGTTCCGAGTCCGAGATGAACAAAAACAGGTGTATACCATCAATCACACAGTTAACATGAACTATCTGGTTATGACTTAAGGCACTGGATATACACAGGGACTCTTATCAGAAAGAATTTGGCAAGGTCTTAGAGATTACGTCCCAGGAGCTAGTCAGAGGTCAGTCCTCTCCTTAAAAAGTACAGAATCTGACCATCCCAAGCCTGCTGAGTTATTCCTTTACTGTGTATGGGCCCAACTCCAATTTAGTCTAGGAAGGACTACATAAGGGCATGACTCAAAGATGAATGTGAATGATTCTAGAATGATTGTGAGAGCCATCTTTGAAGATTCAGTTCAGTTCAGTCACTCAGTCGTGTGCGACTCTTTGCGACCCCATGAATCGCAGCGCGCCAGGCCTCCCTCTCCATCACCAACTCCCGGAGTTCACTCAGACTCAGGTCCATCGAGTTGGTGATGCCATCCAGCCATCTCATCCTCTGTCGTCCCCTTCTGCTCCTGCCCCCAATCCCTCCCAGCATCAGAGCCTTTTCCAATGAGTCAACTCTTCACATGAGGTGGGTACTGTATCATTATTTTCCCCCCATGGCTTTAACAGAGACAACAGAGTATGTAGGGAATCTGGATTTCTTCATGGAATAGTTTATTTTAACTGAAAACTGAATATATACACATATATACACATTTATATACATTTTTATTTATATAGTTATATATATTTATATGTATATAAAATGAAATAATATAATGAAATGGGCTAAAGTTGTTGTCCATGTGAAAATGTGAGCCCCATCTATGCCTGATATATTAATCCTTTCAATTTAAGAAATGATGATTGAACACCTATTGGGTGCCCAGTGTCGGGCTGGGCTTTGGAACTACACAATAACTCCTGGTTCCTGTGCCTGAGGAGTTTACTGACTGATCAGGACACTGACAATGTACAAGTAAGTTACCAATTCCAGGGATGAGGAGGGGTCCAAGGCTTTGTTAGCTTCACATAGGCTTTCTGGCTTTAACATTTTCAGTTTCTTGAATGTTAAATGCATGTCTTATAAGTAACAAGCTCAGAGACTCCCCTGGTGGTCCAGAGGTTAAGACTCTCTGCTTCCACTTCAGAGGGCATGGGCTTGATCCCTGGTTGGGGTACTCAGATCCCCAGTGCCATGGCGTTGCCAAAAATAAAGTTTAAAAGCAATAAGTTCAAAGCAGTGGCAGATTTCTTTTTCAAAATCAATGGAATGTGTGTGTGTGCGTGTGTGTATAGCTAAAAGAAAAATGTTTACAGGTCATATTTTTTTCATTGAAAATAAAAATGATTGTAAATAAGTCTACGGCAAAATATGGATTACAAGCTATACTGAATGGAAGAATCTAAAAGAAAACTAAGAAGCAATATTTTAATTAATGCTTAATTAATTATTTTAATTCTTGGAAGTATCTGAGAAATAGCAATAGGAAAGACTTTTTTAACTTTATTGAGGTATTGTTGATTTAAATATTGTGCTAATTTCTGCTATATATTGAAAAGTCATTCAGTTATACATATATTCTTTTTCATATACTTTTCCACTGTTTCACCTCGGATATTGAATAGAGTTGTATTGTATTTTAGATTCCATGTATAAATGATATCATGTGGTATTCATCTTTCTCTTTCTGACTTTGCTTAGTGTGATAATGTCTAAGTCCATCCATGTTGCTGCAAATGACATTTCATTCTTTTTATGGCTGAGTACTATTCCGTGTGTGTGTGTGTGTGTGTGTGTGTGTACATATATACCACATCTTATCCATTCATTTGTCTATGGACATTTAGGTTGTTTGCATGTCTTGGCTATTGTAGATAGTGTTAGTATGAACATAGAGAAGGAAAGAATTTTTAAGTCATTTTTTTTTCCCAGAAATAGATTGCAGCCCAACTTGCAAAGTTAAATAAACTCTGGTTTCATATCCTCATCTTCAGTGATGTATAGCTATGTCCCTTGAGGCCTCAGGCCAGGACACAGAAATATATGATTGAACTGACCCAGGGAGGATGATCCTTCCATGTGTCTTTCCAGCCACACCACTGAACCAGATCTCATGGGTCCTGCCCATCATTTGGTTCTGTCTGCTCTCATCACTAATCACTACCCTGAGATCTTTGAGTGGGAGAAGAACATTGACAAACAGCACGTGCTCTTACTGGCAAAGGAATGGAGCAGGCCTGGGAACACAGCCTGGGGATGAAGCCCTGGGTGGGGCTGAGATGCTGACTGTGTTCCATCACCCGTGGTTCTCCTTGTGGCTCTAGACAAGGTAGAGGTCCTTTCCTTTTCATCGGGTTACATTCAGAGAGTTGGTGTCCAAAGTCCTATCTGGGTAAATCACACTTCCCAATACTTGCTAATGTGACAGAATTTTTAAATTTCTCCTGATTACAAAATATGGTCTTTGAAGTTTTCGTTTATCTATCCTTTGAAAAGACCCCGATGCTGGGAAAGATTGAAGGCAGGAGGAGAAGGGGATGACAGAGGATAAGATGGTTGGATGGCATCACCGACTCAATGGACATGGGTTTGGGTGGACTCCGGGAGTTGGTGATGGACAGGGAGGCCTGGCGTGCTGCAGTTCATGGGGTCTCAAAAAGTCGGACACAACTGAGTGACTGAACTGAACTGATCTATATCCTTTGACTAACCACACAAATTCAGCCAAGAATAAATACTATGTAAACATGACCGACGGCTGAAAAACCTATCCTTTGTTTTGAACTGTGTTCTAAAAGTTTGGCTTTTGTTCATTAGTAGGCCAAGAAGGACAATGGCATCTCTAATATGGCATTAACGTCGAGTTTGCCATGCTCTCCTCTCCCAGACTTTAAAAGCAGCAGTCTTGTTGATGGTACTTGGCTCCTGTTCCTTTTAGTGTCAGGGAAAGGAAAGCAGCCATCTTGGTGAGAGGCTCTCACTTCCTGGTTGCTGTCAGTAGAAAACGAATTTGGAATCTGAGATAATCCAAACTTTTCAATCATGTTCCAATGGTGGTATCAATACAGATGTGAACCCTAGGGGCTCATCTTTAATTATTCTGTTTGGTTCTCATATTTTTTATAATTAATTTTATTGGAGACAAGTTGCTCTACAGGTTCCCATAATATTTAAGAAAATCTTTCTACACATATGCGAAGAGTATAGTTTTGTGAAAGGAACCTGAAATTCTAAATTGGTGTGAAAACTGTTATGCAAATCATACAAGAGAGAGAAACCAGTGAGTCTGAACACATAGTTGGGTTGCTCTTTTCCCTCGCCATCTGAGGGTATTTTCTGTAGACGTACTTACATGTGAGGATTGTATGTTTTCGTCTGACAGTGCTTGACACTAAGGTAGGAATTCCAGGGTCACAGCCTTTCCTGAGGGGAGCAGCTTTTGCAAGTGTGTACGGGAATAATCTAACCTGGGTAGGGTCAAAGACTTTTAAAGTTTTTTTGTCTTTTAAGCTTTTCATTTTTAATTAATTGTAGTCATAAAGCATTGTAAAGATAGTGCAGAGTCCTTTGTACCTTTTCTACAGCTTGGTCTGTGGTGACCTGTGGTATAGGTGTAGTACAATTCCAAACCAGGAATTGGCATTGGTACTAGAAGGCAACGGCACCCCACTCCAGTACTCTTGCCTGGAAAATCCCATGGACGGAGGAGCCTGGAAGGCTGCAGTCCATGGGGTTGCAAACAGTCAGACACGACTGAGCGACTTCACTTTCACTTTTCACTTTCATGCATTGGAGAAGGAAATGGCAACCCACTCCAGTGTTCCTGCCTGGAGAATCCCAGGGACAGGGGAGCCTGGTGGGCTGCCGTCTATGGGGTCGCACAGAGTTGGACATGACTGAAGTGATTTAGCAGTAACAGCAGCAGTGACTTTAATTAGTTTTCACTGAATACAGTTCATTTTTTCTCATCTGCATTCGTGTGTGTGTGTGTGTATAGAGTTCTATGTTATTTTATCCCATGTATAGATTCCTATAACCACCACCATAATCAAGATACAGAACCACAAAAGAATTCTCCCATGCAACCTGCTCCAACTCATTAGTCTTGCTCTGTACTCATACCTGTTCCCATTCCATTCCCTTCCCATCCCTAATAACCAATCATCTGTTCTCCACCTCTAATTTTACCTCTTTGAGAATGTTATGTAGAAAAAAAAACTATTTGAGACTGACCTCATTTTCACGAACATGTTGGACCCCTTGCATGTATCAGTAACCATTCCCTTTATTGCTGAGTAGTATTCCATTATATGGGTGTATTAGAGTCTGTTCAACCATTCACCCACTGAATGACTTCTGGGTTGATTTAAATTTTCGTTCATGTCCTTTTGTCTTTATTTTGTTTCATTCTTTCCTCCTTCTTTACTTCCTCCTCCTCCTCTTCTTCTCAGTAAACTTACTGAAGTATAACATACATGTGGAAAATTATAAGGGTACAGCGCTATAAATTTCTCACAAAGGGAACACACCTGTTGAGCAGCTCTCTGGCTAAGAAAAAGAACATTTTTGGAATTCTCTGGTGGCCCAGTGGTTAAGACTCAGGGCTTTCACTGCCATGGGCCTGGGTTTAATCCCTGGTCGGGGAACTGTGATCCCACAAGCATGTGATGTACCAGAACAAAACAAAACAAAAAACACAAGTACTACCCAGAAGTCCCCCACCCAAGGCATCCAGTATTTTGACTTCTAGTACTAGATTAGTTTTGCTTGTTTTTGAAATTCATATAAATGGAATCATTCAGTATATACTCTTTTGTATCTGGCTTCTCTTGTAAGATTCATCAAGTATTCTCTTGAGCCATCTCTAAGAGTGACTGACTGCCAACTTTAGGAAGCAAATACCAATGTGGATACTCTCCAGGGTATGTCGTAGTTAGATATGGCCTAATGTCAGCTGCCAACCAATAGCAGTTCTGATGCCTAACAAGCAGCAATGACCAAATAATGGGGTGATGGGATGATGATGAGGATGATGCTGTGACCTAAGTAAGTTCCGAAATATGTACTGCTGTGTACCAAACTCCTACCCTCTCCTCCTCCTTAGTCCATCTCTTCAAGGAAATAAGAGTTGCTTTTATGGAGGAATAGTTTTGGTAGGGGGAAGCAGATATTACTAAGAAGCAAGACTAATGAGTTGGAGCAGGGATCATAGCCCTGAGTGGTGATGAACCATCATCATCAGCTTCTTGGTATCACAAGAAGGGGCACCCCTAAAGGTAGCGGTCAGTTGCCTGACCTGTGCCTCCGACCCTCTCCCCCACATTTCCTCTCCTTTAACAGAACTGCTGCTGTGGTTATAATTTAAAAACCCTACGTGCAAGTAAGAGTGGATCAGGGAAATGCTGATGGAAGTTCTCACAGATGATAAAATTGTTCTTTGCTCCAGAAAAGAGGAAGTGGCACACTGAGGGTTATTTCCATCAAGATTAGTTCTTGAGGAGACAGAATGGCTATCTCTGAATTTAATCCTTTCCTGTATTCTTGTGAATTTTCTGTTCCTTTTGCAGAGATCATCTATTGATCATCTTGGGATTCAGACTTTCCCACACTGAATGTGATGCTGTCATGAAGCATTTGCTGGGGCTAACATGCCAGGTGGCTCAGTGGGAAAGAATCCTCCTACCAGTGCAGGAGACATGGCTTCGATCCCTGGGTCAGGAAGATCCCTTGAAGTAAGAAATGGCGACCCACTCCAGTATTCTTGCTTGGAAAATCCCATGGAAAGAGGAGCCTGATGGGCTATGGTCCATGGAGTCGCAAAGAGTCGGGCATGACTGAGTACGCACACACACTTGCAACATAACATAGCTGTTCTGTACTGTACTTTCTCACTGGGAAGTATCTGACGTTCTCTGTTTTATACAAGAAGAACTAACACTGACAAGATAAGAAAATTTCCCAGTGACTCAGTGGTAGGTGGTAGAGCCAGGTCTTGAACCCAGGACCAACACTGAGAGCCCTACTCTCTACACAGCCTGCTACAGCTCCCAGAAAATGGGTCGGTGGCTGAGTTGAATCGGGTATTCAGTGGCAGAATGTTCTGTGATAGGTCAAAGAAAGTGGTTGTTAAAAAATTACCTAAATCATCTTAGTCCTGTCCTTACCTATGTGAGGCTTGTTCGTGCACATCCAAATTCAAATGCTGACAATTATTAGAAGTAACAACCAACTTATTATTGAAAGCAAGAAAATTGAGATCCATACTATCATATCTACAAATCAGATAACTGGGTTAAACATGGGGGTGAGGGAACCCACTTGCTGTGTAGGTTACTATTTTTTCCATCTTTTGTTATTTTTGTCTGTTAAGTCAAGATAATATTTTTTAAATTAATTAATTTGTTTTCAATTTATTTTGATTGGAGGATAATTATGATATTGTAATTTCTTTGCCGTACATCAACATGAATTGGCCAGAGGTATAGATGTGTCCCCACTATCCTGAACCCCCCACCCACCTCCTTCCCCACCCCATCCCTCTGGATTGTCCCTGAGCACCAGCTTTGGGTGCCCTGCTTCACTCATTGAACTTGCACTCATCTATTTTGCATATGGTAATATAGAAAATAATCGTAATGCTTAAATAACCAGTGTAAAGCATTTGGGTAAAGAAGAGTGTTTAGCACATACTAAGGGCTTGGTTCTTATTAGCTGCCATTGCCGTCATCATCACCATTTCCTGGAGAATGTGGACAAGGATGTGAAAGTGATGGGAGCGGTTTGGAGTGTGACCTGAGACTGGGTTGCTGGGCTAAGATACCTCAGTAGTTAGTAACTGCCTTGTCTAAGAAGGCAGTTACTGCTAGTTGCTGAATCTTATATTTGAACAAGCTTTCATCATCCAGGCTGTTTAATGAAGAAGGACTCCGATGCACAAAATTTATTTAGGAGACTTGGTTAGTCCTTGGGGCATTTAAAATGAACAATTTATATTTGAGAAAGATTATTAATTTGGAGATAAATATTAACACTCATTTTGAAAATATTCACTAGCTATTGTGTTGCACCTTCCTCTTTGCTTTTGAAATATAATAACATATTCAACCAAGCCTACCAGGGCTGTGCTAACAGTTCCATCCAACCAGAACCACATTCCGTCTTACCAGTCCGCCACTCCCTTCAACAATGACCCCTCTCATTCCTGGTGCTTGGCTGGGGCCGTATTCTCGGAAGCTCCCAGCTCTAAGAAAGGTGATTGGTTGGTTCCTTCTGCATCGTCCTTGTCCCTGGCTGTAGATTTGACTTAAATCTCATGTACCCTATATGTAAACCATATGGACACCATCTGAGAAGAATCTTTCTTCTCTGTTAGCTTTTCAGCGCTAAGCTGAAACCTTCTGAGCCTGCTTGCCTCTGGCCCCTTCAGTCTCTGTTACGGCTCGTTTGTTCAAAATCCTGGAATTTCCAAGGTCATGACAAAGTGAGTGTGGGGGAACAGGGGTGGTTGACACTTGTTACAGTGCTCTGGATTCACAGGTATTGACTCTGGCAAAACTTCACTGTTGAGTGAGAGATGCTTTATGTTAACTGTTTAAATCTATACTTCACCAGAACATGGGATCTCTGCCCATATGTTGGCAATCATTATCTGGCCAGGTTTCAGGAACTGTTCTGACTTCTAACGTTTTCTCTTGCTGTCATCCACTGGCCCAGAGCTGAGTTAAGAATACATGTAGTCAAGTCCCTGGGCTCATAGGGTATTAGGACCTATCGCCATTTAGGTTGTGATCATTTACATTCTGCCGTTCAGCTTCCATTCTCTTTCTGTTGTTAATGACATCTGGGCTCCTCTGTAGGTCAGGAGTACCACCTGCCCCCACCTCTCTTTCTAGATGCTGATGGCACCTATGACGACAGCTGGGCACATGACCTGGGTCTGGCCAATCAGAACATGTCCTCCCTTTTGCATCAATGATTGATTCAAGGTTGATTATATAATACACCTTTGCAGTGGGGCTCACCTGTAAATCAGCCTAGCACTTTTGCTTGAGACACAGGCCAAGGATCATCCTTTCTCCTCACTGGACTTGAAACTGTTAGGCTATGAGTCTGGAGCTTCTGGCAACCAGTATGCTTCCCTGAGAAGCAGAGGGATGGAGACAGAGTGAGTTGTGATGCTCTCATCTGAGGCAGTATTTCTAGTCACACCTGAGTCACCTCTTCCTAGACTTCTTCAGTTTCAAGAGCTGATATATTTACTTTTTTTTTTTTTTTTTGGCTTAAGCCAGTTTGAGTCATTTCTTTTCTATAACCGAAAGAGTTCTGATTGATGCTAGATGATTGCTAGGTTGGTTTTATATTCCATGTGGAAAATTCTCGCCCTTTTAGAGAAGGGAGAGGGAACCTAAGAAACCTTAGTGCTGGAAATTTTGCCTAGAAACAAACCGGTGGGCACTGGGCCTGGTCAAGGGAGGCAGACCAGCTAGAATTCAGAATTACAGTCTGTCCTAAACTATCATGAGAATACACTAATTCAAATTAAAATATATTATTTTTAAGCATTTGTGATCATTTAAAGTATTTTGGGGGCTGGTGGCTCAGTGGTAAAGAATTTTCCTGCCAATGCAGGAGCTGTAGGTATGATCCCTGGGTGGGAAAGATCTCCTAGAGAAGGAAATGGCAACCTGCTCCAGTACTCTTCCCTGGAAAATCCCATGGACAGAGGAGCCTGGCAGGCTACAGTCCATGGGGTCACAAAGAGTTGGACACAACAGTTTCCTCATCTGTATAATGGGCATATCCAGAGTGCCTATCTCAAATAATCATTAAGGCACATCGAACAGAATGTCTAATACCTCCTCAATAAATATAAGCTATCACTATTAATAATGCTCTGAACTTTTTCTCTTGGGATTGTGTGATGCATCATCTTATATCTCTGAACCAGAACTAAGAGTCAAAATAATGTAAACTAGAAGTACAAGCTCTCCAGAAAGAAGATATTAGGGTTTTTAAACATTCCTTAGGCTAACTAAGATTTGTTTGCTGGCTCTTCCAAGTTGGTAAGTAAAGGGAAATCTAAGCACTGGTTGTTTTCTTCTATTTAGTGAAGGACAAAGTTATCTAATGATTGTTCCTCTTGCTCAGTTTAAGGCTGCTCTAAGTTGTCAGCGACAGCCCTTCTTCCTGATGGAATTAAGAGTTCAGACCCAGCTTTACCTCCTGGGCACTTAAAAACACAATGAAAAACAAAAAGCAGCACAAATCAAAACCCTCATCAAATTCAATTTCTTTACTTAGTACTAAGGGTAGGAACTCATCTCCATTTTATAGAAGAGAAGATGAAGTCTCGGAAAGGAAGGGCTGTTGAACACACAACTGGTACCTGGTGTAGCTGGGATGGTGGGTGGCTGCCCTCTTAGCCACCGAATGTACCACCCCTCTCCTGTGAACTCTCCAGTGTAGCAGGGTGAAGTCCTCACCCTCTGGCTCCTGAGCCCACATTTGTTCAGTACAGGTCTGAGAGCATCAGCAGGCCTAGTGCCTAACAGTTAGTATACCCATGGCCACCTGAAAGGCTGACAATGGGATTTTCCAGTGGCAAACTACAGACTATGGGGGCAGAGCTGTCACTCTAAGGAAAAAAGACATCTTTCCTGGGAAGAATTGTTATATTCTCTTACGTTTGCCTGCTGCTCTGAAAATTTGGAGAAGAGGTCTCACTGTGGAAGGACAATCACTCTTTCCTAGTGAACCACTCAATGATTGATTTGATTATAAGTGGTTAATATGGAAATCAGATGTAGGTAAAATATACCTACTCTTTTTTTTTAATGCTGAAAAGGGGGAAATAGAGATGTTTATTTGAAACAAATGATTTATTTTACATGAATTTTTGTATAGCTGACATGCCTTGTTCTATGATGAATTTATGTATAAGAAGAATTTAAAACAGTGGTAACGAACACCTTCCATCACCCTTACCATCGTTGAAGTGTCCCCTATCACAGTGATGTCTGTTATCTGAGGTCTGTTGTTACTGTTAGATGTTATTATTGGCTTGCCTTGTCTCCCGGTGATGTGTGTGTGTGTGTGTGTGTGTGTGTGTGTGTGTGTGTATGACAGGGGTGGGGGGTGTCACTTGGTGACAATAGAAATTAACAAAAGGCATGAGCAGAGACTGAAACAGCATTGACCAAATGAATACTGCTAAGTTGCTGCTAAGTCACTTCAGTGCGACCCCATAGACGGCAGCCCATCAGGCTCCTCCGTCCCTGGGATTCTCCAGGCAAGAACACTGGAGTGGGTTGCCATTTCCTTCTCCAATGCATGAAAGTGAAAAGTGAAAGTGAGGTCGCTCAGTCATGTCCGACTCTTAGCAACCCCATGGACTGCAGCCTACCGGGCTCCTCCGTCCATGGGATTTTCCAGGCAAGAGTACTGGAGTGGGGTGCCATTGCCTTCTAGTGATCCTCGTCAGACAGCAATGACCAGGTGTGTGATCTCGAATAGTCAGGACCACCGCACTGCATAACACCAAGGGCTCCATTTGCACTAGATTCAGACATCCAAGATTCCTTAGAAGCCAAAGGAACTGTGCTAAGATATGATGGAGAGGGAAGGGCTGAAATGTGGTGGAGGTGCGCATGTGTGGTATCTTGGCTGCTCAGAGTTCATTTACTCTATTTCTAATAGCTTCTCACTTTAACTGGGAATCTACTCTTCTCCTACTCCTAATGTAGATAGAGCTAATTTCACCCCCAGCTCTAAATGTACCTGTGACCCAGGTCTAACCAGTCAAAGCTTCATCTTCCCCTGACTGCAGAGATGGGTCATGACAAGCCACTGGGACTCACATGCCTTGGTTGAAGCTTCTGAGATAGAGCCTGACAGAGAGACTTAGCCTGAATACAGGCTGGCCTACTCCTGAGAAATTTCTGAGCTTTTGGAGCCCAACTGTAAAACTGTTTTGATTTGAGCAAATCTAAAGCTAGGAACTGGACATGGAACAACAGACTGGTTCCAAATAGGAAAAGGAGTACGTCAAGGCTGTATATTGTCACCCTGCTTATTTAACTTCTGTGCAGAGTACATCATGAGAAATGCTGGACTGGAAGAAACACAAGCTGGAATCAAGATTGCTGGGAGAAATATCAATAACCTCAGATATGCAGATGACACCACCCTTATGGCAGAAAGTGAAGAAGAACTAAAAAGCCTCTTGATGAAAGTGAAAGAGGAGAGTGATAAAGTTGGCTTAAAGCTCAACATTCAGAAAACAAAGATCATGGCATCCAGTCCCATCACTTCATGGGAAATAGATGGGGAAACAGTGGAAACAGTGTCAAACTTTTTTTTTTTTGGGGGGGGGGGCTCCAAAATCACTGCAGATGGTGACTGCAGCCATGAAATTAAAAGATGCTTACTCCTTGGAAGGAAAGTTGTAACCAACCTGGATAGCATATTGAAAAGCAGAGACATTACTTTGCCAACAAAGGTCTGTCTAGTCAAGGCTATGGTTTTTCCAGTGGTCATGTATGGATGTGAGAGTTGGACTGTGAAGAAAGCTGAGCATCGAAGAACTGATGCTTTTGAACTGTGGTGTTGGAGAAGACTCTTGAGAGTCCCTTCGACTGCAAAGCGATCCAAGCAGTCCATTCTGAAGGAGATCAGCCCTGGGTGTTCTTTGGAAGGAATGATGCTGAAACTGAAACTCTTATACTTTGGCCACCTCATGTGAAGAGTTAACTCATTGGAAAAGACTCTGATGCTGGGAGGGATTGGGGGCAGGAGGAGAAGGGGACGACAGAGGATGAGATGGCTGGATGGCATCACCGACTCAATGGACATGAGTTTGAGTGAACTCCGGGAGTTGGTGATGGACAGGGAGGCCTGGCGTGCTGCGATTCATGGGGTCGCAAAAAGTCGGACATGACTGAGTGACTGAACTGAACTGAATTAAACTGAAAGCTAGGGAGAAACATGGATAACAATGGCAGGAATACAAGTTTGTAATGAGATAGAGGCATACATTTCTCTATAATAAATGAGAATTGTAGAAGAGGGACCAGTGTTCATAGCAGAAGAGTATTAGGGAGAAGAGTCTGGGGAACTGCATCATGAGAAGTTCTGGGTCTGAAATCTCTTGGAAGATTACAAGATTCAAGATGCGATGTGTCTCCCAAGTTGCAGTCAGCTTCAACAAGCATTTGAGGTGGCTATGGCACATGGCTGTGGCTGTGGCCATATTCTCACTTCTTTAGCTTAGCTGAATGTTGTCGGGTCCAAAGATTCCACCAATGCTCTTTCTTCAGCCATCTAGAGTCATCTTCACTCTTTAAGGCGTCTTGGTTATGGTTTTCCCATCTTTTCTCCCAGCACATCATAACTAGATTAAGCTTTGCCTCTGACAGTGTTTTTAAAAAAGGAACATTTCTATTTAGTACACTTTGAACTCTTTGGAGAAGAGTTATAGATCTAGTAGAAGAGTGGACTCTTGTGACAGTAATTTGATGATTTATTTTCAAAAAAGTTTAAACCGTAGTTTGGAAAACTGCTCTGTTGAATCTGTGTGTAATCATAAACATTAGTCAGTACTCAAGGAATCATATTTCTGTTGTCATAAGTTATCTCCCATTGTATTTACTCCTCCCTGTATTTTTTGCCTGACATTCTGCCTGCAGCATCTGACTAACTCTGCTGAAGGGAAACTATCTTACTCAGCTCTATTCATCATCTTTTTTCCCCAGGCTGTGCTAACAATGAAAAAAAAAAATCCCCAAACACTCCATATGCTTAACTGAGTATGAATGTGCTACCACTTATGGAGCTGAGTGTTTTAGAACTTCCCCAAGCGCAAAGGACTCAGAGACGATTGTGGATTATAACAGAAGATCTCTATTGATGTCATTCCAGGAAAAATGTGTTTTCCTAGGCTCTAAGTCTGACCTTTCTCTGCTTATTGAGTCCTTACTGTTGGCCTTTGAAAGTTCCTCATTGACCACTGTGTCACCTAGCTATCGTGATAAGTTAATTCAAGGATTACTTGAATCACAGAACATGGCATGTATACTCAGAAACCAGATATCTGGGCTCAGGCAGAAAACTGGAGAGCAGAGGCAGGCACTGAAGGGTGCCTTCAGCACTGAGACAGGAACCTGTTTCAATTCTGTGTGAATCCCTACGGGGAATGCTCCATGGAAAGTCAGCCTAGGACAGCACAGGAGAAGTAAGCTGCTTCCGCTTCTGTTTTCCTTGTCTCTATAGAGGGATCTGAAGGTACTGGCCCTGTCTTTGGCCAGAAGAAAGTCTCTGGATTATTAGACCAAGAAAGAGAAATAGAAACAGCCAAATTTCTGTTTTCTCTAGAGTGCTGGAGCCTAGCTCTAAAAGTGCTGAATAAGATGCTTTTGTGGCTCTTTACTCCCTCTTGTGGTGAGGTGGTGCCACTGTTTTCTAGCTATCCTAGAGATTTTTGTTTCTACCTGAGGCAGAAATCAATCATTCATCGTTTAACATGAGAACATACTTAGGCTGGATGTAACTATCCAATAAGGCAATGAGCAGAGGTTCTGTGCTGCATGTGGGCACATCTCTCAGAGAGTTAAGGGATTCACCTGTTAAAAGTCTCAAGCATGTAGATTCACTGTTCCCACCGAGAGACGGTTTAACAAATACTTTTTCCACCAACTCTTGGATTAGCTGGGGGATTTTAGGATCTGAGGAAGGAAAAAAGCACCATATATCACCCTTCCGTACCAACTGAGGTATACATAGTATAAAGTTTCCCTGCAAAAAAAAAAAAATGTAGACTCTGATTTCACATATACATTTCAGTGGTATTTTATTGATTTATATATAAAATGTCACAAATATACATATTTTGCTATGAGTATTGGTAAATATTCTTTATCTAAAATTTTCTATGTTATTGTTTAACTTACATCCAAACCTTTAGCAAGCAGGTGCCTACTTTGTGAAACCGGATATTCAGTTCATCGTCATTTCTGTACAGATATATAAGTAGATATATGTGATATAATATATGCAATAATACTGGAGTCATCTTACTCATTGGATATTTTGTCTTTTATTAATATACTTCATTTTGCAGCACAGGGAGGAATGGAATAAATGGCACAGTGTAATTGGGAGGTCCATTTTTTAGAAACTTGAGTGGGATGGGCAGTTGTACAAGAAACTGTGCCAGAGGAAGATTCTATTTTTCCAGTAAGAATGAGCTGGCAGAAAGTTTTACAGCGCTGTACGTTGCTTTAGGATCATTCTCAAGAGGGCCCAGAGCATTCACTGTGTTGCTCAGTAGTTCTTAGTACTTCGGTAAATTATGCTACAGAAAAACAAAAGTAGACCCTTTTCAGCCACAAATTCTATAAGGGCATGGCTTTAACTGGCGTGGCTGCTTAGGCATGCTCAAGTTAGCTCTAAACATTTATCTCCTCTGGTGTGGTAGGCAACCTCTAAGATAGAGTTCATGATTCACCCCTCCCCCATCTTGATAGTCACACCCTTGTGTAATCTCTCCCTTTTGAGTGTGGACTGTACTTACTGATTTGCTTCCAATAAACTGAATGCCACAGAAGTAATGGGTTGTTATTTCTAAGATTAGATGACAAAAAGACTAGGCTTGCCAGGACTTGGTAGCAACCAAGATGTTCTTTGATAGATGAAAAGGTAAATAAACTGTGGTACCTCCAGATAATGGAATATTATTTAGAGCTAAAAAGAAGTGAGCTATCAAGTAATGAACAGACATGGAGGAAACTTAAATGCATATTTCTTAAAGATAGGAACCAATAAAAGTTACCTGCTGTCTATGATATCCTGGAAAAGGAAAAAACAGTGAAGACAGTAAAAGATCTGTGGTTTCCACAGGTTAAGGAGAGGGACGGATGACAGGCAGAGCCCAGAGGATTTTTAAGGCAGTGAAACTGTTCTGTGCAGTTCAGTCATGGAGGATACCTGTCAGTATACATTTGTCAAAACCAATAAAATGCATATCACCAAGACTGAACCCTAATGTAAAATATGGACTTCGGATGATAAGGGTGTGTTAATGTAGGCTCACAGTAATGACCAGAGGTCTACAGTGGCCACAGGAGTGGGCTCAGAGTAGGTCCTCCCCGAATGGGCCTTGAGCTGACTGCAGCCAGTCGAGACCTTGATCACAGCCTTGTGAGGGATGTTTTGAGAGCCTCTGAGTTGGAGGTACTCAGTTAAACTATGTCCAGATTTCTGACTCATAGAAACTGAAGTGAAGTGAAGTTGCTCAGTTGTGTCCGACTCTTTGCGACCCCATGGACTGTAGCCCACCAGGCTCCTCCATCCATGGGATTCACCAGGCAAGAATACTGGAGTGGGTTGCCATTTCCTTCTCCAGGGGATCTTCCCAACCCAGGGATTGAACCCAGGTCTCCCACATTGCAGGCAGATGCTTTAACCTCTGAGCCACCAGGGAAGCCGAAGTAATCAATAAATATTTGTGAATTTTAACTGTTTAGGTTTTGTAGTAATACATTGTGTAGCAACAGATAACCAATAAATTTAAAAGGAATGAAATCAGAGTATGTTGTCTGATAAGACATTTAATTCAAAATCATCAACAAAAAGATTATTAGGAAATTCCCTTATATTTCGTATTGAAAAATATACCTGTAAAGAACTCATGCATCAAGAAAGAAAAGATCATAGAAACTAAAAAACATGTTAAGCTGGAAAATCTCAAAGTTTCTGGGAGTAAAAAGAGTTTTTTAGAAGGAAAAGAGAAGATTGTGGATTATAATGAGTCATGGAGTCTAAGCAAGACAGAGAAGACGACAGAAAGAAGCTCTGCGTGTCAAGAGAGAGATATGAGTGATGTGTTAGAGGTCGCATGACAGGAAAGGATTCTGCAATGTGAGTACTTGAGCCCAAAGGTAGAATGTTTGAGTGAGGTGGCTAATAACTTGTGATGAATATTTTCAGGGTATGACAATGGAAGGCAATCGCCAAAGCTGACTGGACAAAAAAGTCACTGGAAGTGAAGGCATTAAGCAGCTAGGCAGGGGGTGCTGGAGACTCCAAGCAGAATTAAAGGAGATGAAGTGAAGAGTCACACATCAAAACATAAACCATGTGATGAACGAGAGGTTGTGAACAGGGAGGAGGAAGATTGAAAGCAGAGAGATATGGCAGTGAGATATCCCAACTGGCTCAACTGTCAGGGGAGTAGGTGTTGAAGATAAGCCAGGTTTCTTCTAAAAAACATTTCATCAGGTCATTCTACAAAGAAATAAAAACTGACAGTAGCTCACTATATACTAAAAATGGTTTTCATAGTTTAGACAATGCATAGAATTATCTGTTGCTTCCTACTGGAATAAGCCAGCCAAGTTCTTACTCTTTTTCTTTTTTTTAAATGAAGTATTACTCCTTGGAAGAAAAGTTATGACCAACCTAGATAGCATATTCAAAAGCAGAGACATTACTTTGCCGACTAAGGTCCGTCTAGTCAAGGCTACGGTTTTTCCAGTGGTCATGTATGGATGTGAGAGTTGGACTGTGAAGAAGGCTGAGCGCCAAAGAATTGATGCTTTTGAACTGTGGTGTTGGAGAAGACTCTTCAGTCCCTTGGACTGCAAGGAGATCCAACCAGTCCATTCTGAAGGAGATCAGTCCTGGGATTTCTCTGGAAGGAATGATGCTAAAGCTGAAGCTCCAGTACTTTGGCCACCTCATGTGAAGGGTTGACTCATTGGAAAAGCCTTTGATGCTGGAAGGGATTGCGGGCAGGAGAAGAAGGGGACGACAGAGGATGAGATGGCTGGATGGCATCACAGACTCGATGGACCTGAGTCTGAGTGAACTCCGGGAGTTGGTGATGGACAGGGAGGCCTGGCGTGCTGCGATTCATGGGTCACAAAGAGTCGGACACGACTGAGCGACTGAACTGAACTGAACTGATGCTGAAGCTGAAACGCCAGTATTTTGGCCATCTGATGAGAATAGCTGACTCATTAGAAAAGTCCCTGATGCTGAGAAAGACTGAGGGCAGAAGGAGAAGAGAGCATCAGAGGATGACATGGCTGAATGGCATCACCTATGCAAAGGTCATGAACTTGGGCAAACTTTGGGAAATGGTGAGGGATAGAGAGGCCTGGCGTGCTGCAGTCCATGGGGTTGCAAAGAGTTGGACACAACTAGGCGACTGAACAGCAACAATACAACAGTAGTTAACTTACAGTCTTGTGTTAGTTTCAAGTACATAGCAAAGTGATTCAGTTACCCATTATCTTTCCTGTTTCAGATTCTGTTCCATTATATATTACAGGATGCTGAATATAGTTCCCTGTGCTATACAGTAAGTCCTTATTGTTTATTTTACATAGAGTAGTATGTATCTGTTAATCTCAAATCCTAATTTATGTGCCTCCCATCCCCTTTGGTAACCATGTTTGTCTTCTATGTCTGTGAGTCTGTTTCTATTTTGTAAATAATTTCACTTATCGAGTTCGTACTCCCTATTTGGGTTTTCTTAGCCTCACAATCACCTTTATCTTGCCTCTTCTCAGTCTTACCAACTTCTCCCTAAGACATTCTGCTCGCTACATGATACACATGATAGCCTGTGGTTTCGCTAAGGGAGATACACACACTGTAATTCAGTTTGTGTCTGAAGTAGAGTTCACAAGTTCCACAAATACGTGTTTAATTCAGAGCGATGCAAGTGCTTGTAACTGAGTAGGTTTTAAGCTACACAACACATATGGGATTTTATGGAGCTCAAATTATTTTTAAAAGTTATTCATTTGTATACTAACAAAAGTAGCTTTTCAGGTAAAAGACAGGTGAAGCCAGATCATTGTCATGATGACCCCTGATCATTGTCACGGTCTCAAACCAAGCCCAGAATTAATCACTTAATCAGGTGGAATGATCTCAAGGGCTTTTCCCCCCACACATTTATGTTTTAAATGTACAGTGGGGACTGTGTGGTTTTGCACAGTGGATCATTTTACTCCCCTGCTTCTGAAGCGCTCCCCATTCTAACTAGAATAAAATCCATACTCCCCACTGTGGCCTCCAAGACTCCACACAAACAGGTCTCTGCCTCCCTCTGTGACCTCCTCTAGTGCCAGGAGGTATGAGGGTGCTCTTCCCACAGGGCCTTCGCATGTGCCATTCATGCTGCTTGGAGAGCTCTGTTCCAATCCTTGCTTGACTGTTTCTTCTCAGTTTTCAAATCTCAGCTCTAAATTCACCTCCTGGTAAGCCTTTCCTAGATGCTGTCTCTAAATCAGTACCTCCCTCTTTTGCATTCTGTTACCTTGTTTCATTCAGGAAACAGAGTTTACCTCTGGGCTTCGAATCCTCTCTTCACTACATGCTTGCTAAATTACTTCACCTTTTTGTGCTTTACGTTTCTCATCTAAAAAATGAGGATAATTATGTACCTACTTTTTTAGGTTGTTATGAGTTAATATTTATAAAACACTAACAGTGCTTCGAACGTATCCAGCTCTGTTTGATAAGTTGATACCAGTTTTTCTTTAGCGCTTGCAATGATAGGAAATTACTTATGTGTTGTTTATCCTCTTTCGTCTCTAGAACATAAGATCTACTAAGTGTGGGGAACCTGTCCGTTCTGTTCTTAGGCCAAGAACAGTGCCTGACTCATGCACCCTTAGTAAGACTGAATGCCTCAATGTTCAGATCTTACCTCTCGCATATGGTTCTGAGTGTACGAGAGATAAGTTTAAAATGGAAACCATGGTCCTACTTTTATTAAAAACTTTTAACTTTTATGCACTGGCCACTGTAAAGTGTGATCACCATATCTTGCTCTGTTATACTAGAAATGGATGTAACTCCTCTAAACTCCACAGTAGGCTTAACCCAACTGCAATTCTCTCCTGTGTCTTACTTTTCCAAAGAGTGAAACAGAACAGAGACTGCCACCATGTCCTGCCTGCTGTCCTTTGCACATGATGGTGTGTCGCTCCAGGACCTTGCTTTACATGTGTAAGATACCCCATCATTGAGCCATTGATGTTTTTGTTGCTGAAAAACAAACAAACAAAAAAACAAAACAAATAACAAAGAGAACAGCCTACAAAAAGTTAGTGTAGCAGCAGCCTCGCCCCCACGATATTTAGGAAAACACTTGCAGCAGTCATCACAAGCAAAACTGACATTCCCAGATTCCAACAATTCCAATCCAAACCTTTATTGCAATTGCCAGCCAACTTATTTAAGATTATCTGCAGGGTGGAGGAAAGAGAAGAGCTTCTTGTCGGAGCTTGTCAGGTTACCAGTCATACTGTCCTGGCTGGCCAGGGTCTGTGAACCTAGACTCTGTTGGGAGAAATCTTCTATAGAGAGGTTGAAAAGTGAAAGTTGTTCAATTGTGTCTGACTCTTTGTGACCCCACGGACCGTAGCCCACCAGGCTCCCCTCTCCAAGGGATTCTCCAGGCAAGAATACTGGAGTGGGTTGCCATGCCCTCCTCCAGGGGATCTTCCCAACCTGGTTGGTTGTGCTTTCATGTGCTTCTCTTGCAGAAACCCAAGTTTTCTCCCACCGTGCTGCAGAGACCATGCTTCAGAGGTACAGGAAGGCCACATGGACATAAACTTTCCTACTCTGAAAGATGCATTAAAAAAAAGATTTCTTTCTTGTAGGTATTCTCTTTTTTTCCCTTGAAAGTATTTTCTTGCTGCATTAGGTCCACATTGGATCATCTACCCGAAAGTAGGAAACAAGGTAAAAGAAAAAAAAAAATTAGCAAAAAATCCATTCAGTTCAGTCGCTCAGTCGTGTCCGACTCTTTGCGACCCCATGAATCGCAGCACGCCAGGCCTCCCTGTCCTTCACCGACTCCCGGAGTTCACTCAGACTCACATCCATTGAGTCAGTGATGCCATCCAGCCGTCTCATCCTCTGTCGTCCCCTTCCCCTCCTGCCCCCAATCCCTCCCAGCATCAGAGTCTTTTCCAATGAGTCAACTCTTCTGACGAGGTGGCCAAAATACTGGAGTTTCAGCTTTAGCATCATTCCTTCCAGAGAAATCCCAGGGCTGATCTCCTTCAGAATGGACTGGTTGGATCTCTTTGCAGTCCATTAGATTGCTACATACTGAGTTGAGCTTGAGAAAAAGCCAGTTCTGAGGTGCTTTGTTCCTGGTGTTATTAATGGGTCTTTATTAAAAAAAAACAAAACTATAATTGATTTACAATGTTGGGTTAGTTTCAGGTGTACAACAAAGTGATTCAATTATACAGCTATATATATATATATATATATTTTTTTTTTTACAAAAGATTCTTTTCCCTTATGGGTTATTACAGAATACTGAGTATAGTTCTCTGTGCTATATAGCAGGTTCTTGTTGGGTATCTATTTTATATATAATAGTGTGTACAGGATAAATCAGTGGGTCTTAAATTCATGCACATTAGGGCTGACTTTATAGTATAGGGTCCCCTAGAGAACTTGTGATTCCAGGGGAAAAAAAATTCTATCTCCATCCAAGACTTGATCTTGACTTACACAGTCTGAGTTCCTGGAAAGCCTGTGTTGGTTCCCAAATGAATCTATTTTCATATTAAACTTGGCTACTGTGGTCTCTCAGTGTTAAATCACCCTGCACAGCTGCAGTCTCAAACCAGCTGCAACTCCGTGACAGCTGACCAAATCTACAGGAGGGCTAGCCAGTGAGGTCAAGGGCTCTGCAGCCAGGAGCTAATGTCCCAAGTGGTCTAGGGAAGATCCCATTTTCCTTACAGATATTAGTTGCCACCACTCACCCCTCTGATACCGCTGCCATTGAACCTTGCCCACTGCCACTAGAAGTAATACCAGTGCTGTTTCTACCACTTCTCACCAGAATGGAGTCTGTAGAGTTTGTCATTCTCTCCATCCCAATTCAAAGCCTTGGGAGGAAGTATCTGATTGGCAGAACTCAGAATATGTGCTATGCCTGCTTGCAAGGGAGGATGGGAAGGTATCTCTTATATTCAGCCTCTGAGGTGGGAAATGAGTAGAGGCATTCTCCAAAAACAGGAAGCAGGTTCAGAGATTCAGCAGCAAGAGAGAGAAAAATACTGTTTCCCTGTAATATTTCTTCATGATTTTCCAGCTCTCCACACACCACCAGGACTAAGCTACAAAGCTTAGTGTCTCCCTTGTAAGAGTGAAAGTGTTAGTTGCTCAGTCATGTCCTATCTTTGCGACCCCATGGACTGTAGCCTGCCAGGCTCCTCTGTCCATGGGATTCTCCAGGCAAGAATACTTGAGTGGGTTACCATGCTCTTCTCTCGGGGGGAATAGAACCTAGGTCTCCTGCGTTGCAGGCAGATTCTTTAGCATTTAAGCCACCAGGGAAGCCCCTTTAGAAGAGTAATCCCTTAGAAAAGAGACAAATTTAGGAGGAGTTTGGATTCTTCTTAAGAAAAGACTAAGTAGAATTCTCACTGGGAAAGGGAGAAAGATTAGGAGGGTAGATAATGGGGGGTGTGGTTGGTGTGGGGTTTTCAGGTACCCAACACCCTTCCCTGCCCAGGGCCTGAAGAGATGGGGGGTGAAGAGGAGAGACACACCAGTCAGACGTTGACTCTGAGAAGACACTGCTGCGCAAGTGACTCTGAATAATCAAGAAGTGACTGTGGCAGAAGGTTAATTGCCTTGTTGATTTATTCAGTAGTGAGCTTAAGGTCTTATTCCTGTTTCCCTTGGCTCCTGGCTAGCTTTAAACAGTTATTTGAATATTTAAAACATTTGAAATAATTCTAGACTCACATAGAAGTTGCAAATAATTTCGAGAGTAAGAGATAATACACAGCGGATTCTAGGAATAGCTGAACACTTGCCCTGATGTGAGCAGGATTCAGAGGCTGCATAGACTGGAGCTGGGACTAAGTGCCTGTAGGCTGAGCATCACTCAGACTCCTTTGTTATGCTGAAGGAAATTTTATCTGCCACACGCTTTCTCAGTAGCTTGGGGGAGCAGCAGAGGCCAGCAGGACTTTAAGCACCACTCCTACCCCCGCCAAACCTTTCTTCTAGGATGTGACCTTTGGAGAAGACAATGGCACCCCACTCCAGTACTCTCGCCTGGAAAATCCCATGGACAGAGGAGCCTGGTAGGCTACAGTCCATGGGGTTGCTAAGAGCTGGACACGACTGAGCAACTTTCACTTTTCACTTTCATGTATTGGAGAAGGAAATGGCACCCCACTCCAGTGTTCTTGCCTGGAGAATCCCAGGGACGGGGGAGCCTGGTGGGCTGCCATCTATGGGGTTGCACAGAGTCAGACACGAGTGAAGTGACTTAGCAGCAGCAGCCTACCCCTTCCAAACCTTTCTTCTATGATGTGACCTTTAGTCTAGAAAAGGGAGGAGGGAGAAATCCTGAAAGATTGCATTTACCCCCAAATAGACTGTTAACTTTAATTGGTAAATTTAAGTCCCTTCTTTTGCACGGGCTTCCCTGGTGGCTCAGCTGGTAAAGAATCTGCCTGCAGTGTGGGAGACCTGGGTTCGATCCCTGGGTTGGGAAGATCCCCTGGAGAAGGGCAAGGCTACCCACTCCAGTATTCTGGCCTGGAGAATTCCATGGACTGGATAGTTCACAACCGCTCTCCCTCACCCCCATCCCAGCCAATGGATGAGGACTTGAGAACAAAAATTAGGGCACACCAACGAAGCCACCCTCTTTGGTACTGTAATATACACCTCACTCTGCAACTGGCCTAAGCCAGTGTGAGCGTGATAAGTGGAGTACTGGCTTCCCCGCAGTGGCTGAGAAAGCCTTCATTCTGTCTCGTTGCGGGCCTGAGGCTGAGCACGTCTCCTGAAGAGCATGGCTGGGTTGGTCTTGCACTTACATTTCTGAAAGTAAGAATAATGCACACAGCCTTTCTTTCTTTCGTTCTTTTTGAGGTGGCTGCTTCTTGTTGTTGTTATTTTAAACAAAAGAACGGGGTTACTGGATTAAGCAAAAAAGACTGCAACACAAGACTGAAACGAACACCCATATGAAGATCTGGGCACTTGCAGCAGGCGGAGCCTGGTGAAGGAGGTGCTACTCAGCTCGCTAGGCTTCCTGGTGAGATTTCGTTTGAGGAGGTTTGGTGCTACTCAATTGTGGTAGCTACGGCCTTAAGCATGGAGACCACAGTTCACTGAGTTGTCACACTGGCTTACCCCTGACGGTAAGGGTGCATCCTGGTCTGGGTCTACATTCCAAATGCCCTAGACTTCCTTGTGCGCAATAAGCAAAGAAGCTTGCCGTTGGCCTGATGCTAGGATAGGGTACCCCTGATACCCAAACCCTGAGAAGACAGCTCCGCTTTCAGGCAAACCAGCCCCACTGGTTGGAGGCAGCACTGGGCAGGGTGATGTCCTAGCTTAAAGCCTAGGAGTGAGCTTTCCTATAACGAGGGCTTTCTTATCTTTGAGCGCCAAGAAAGCTAGCCTTATTGCATTTTGGCGAGCAGCAGTATTAAAATAAGGGGTCAAAAGGCAGATGTGGACAAAGAGCAAGGGGCTGGTGTAGGAGCAAGCTTTCAATGACAGGACTGCTCCTTGGAAATTTAGGCTTGAATTACAGAGCGACCTTTCCTGTTCTGCTTAAGAGTTGAAACCAAACTCTCAGAGTTGTAGAGCCATCAGTGTCCTCTCTGCATCTCCAGTCACAGCTCCACTTCCCTTACTGTAGGCAGTTTGCCCAAAATTGAAGTCATGTTCCCACTGAGAGCTGATATTCTCCCACTATTCCTATTCTGATGAGTGGCCCACCATAACCCAGATTCTTCAGCTAGAAATATGGGGGTTATTTCTGTCGGATTCTCAATACATCCAAGTCCAATTCATCAAAGGCCTATTGACTCCGTTTCCAAAAGTAGATAACTAATAAGAACCTACTGTATAGCAGAGAGATCTCTACTCAATACTCCATGCTGCAAAGTCGCTTCAGTCGTGTCCGACTCTGTGCAACCCCATAGATGGCAGCCCACCAGGCTCGCCCATCCCTGGGATTCTCCAGGCAAGAATAGGAGTGGGTTGCCATTTCCTTCTCCAATGCATGAAAGTGAAAAGTGAAAGTGAAGTGAAGTCACTCAGTCGTGTCCCACTCTTAGCGACCCCATGGACTGCAGCCTACCAGGCTCCTCCATCCATGGGATTCTCCAGGCAAGAGTACTGGAGTAGGGTGCCATTGCCTTCTCCAATACTCCATAATGACTGGGAAAAGAAACTAAAACAGAGTGGATATATGCATAACTGATTCACTTGCTATATAGCAGAAACTAAAACAACATTGTAAATCAACTATACACCAATAAAAGTTAATTTTTAAAAATCTCCAAATTACCCACTCATGAACATTTCCTCTGCATTACTTCTGGTCTCCATGATTTTTCTCAATAGATTTCTATCTGTTCCCCTTGTCCACCTATGAGCAATTCTCAATAATGAGACAGGGTGATTTTTCCACCATGTAAACATTTTTCTGGAGTAATCCTGCTTAAAATATTTTAAGCACAAAATTCAAACACCCAAATGTGTTCTGACTCTGTTCACTTTCATGCCCTTACCCTCTACCCCAATCCAGCTCGTACTTCTGTTGCCTATATAGTACTCAGAGTAGTTCTCAATGCCATATAGTATCCTTGTTGTTTATCCATTCTATTGATTATATAATATTTTACATCTACTAACCCCAAACTCCCAATTCACCCCTCCCCCAGCCCCCACCCTCTTTGCAACAACAAGTCTGTTCTCTATTTCTGTGAGTCTGTTTCTGTTTCATAGATAGCTTCATTTGTGTCACATTTTAGATTTCATATATGTGATGTCATATTTTTTATGCTGAGCAGTATTCCATTGGATATATACACCACATGTCTGTAAGATTATTGTTGTTGCTGTTTAGTCACTAAGTCGTGTCTGACTCTTTGTGACCCCATGGACTGTAGCCTGCCAGGCTCCTCTGTCCATGGGATTTTCCAGGCAAGAATACAGGAGCGGGTTGCCATTTCCTTCTCCAGGGGATCTTCCTGACCCAGGGAGTGAACCCACAGCTCCTGCCTGGCAAGTGGATTCTTTACCACAGAGCTACCTGGGGAGCCCAAGATTACTGTACTGTCAGATTAAAAAAACATTTTTTTAAATGTACTATTTGTGTGAAAAGTATCATAAACCTATTTATATCGGTGTACCCAGTAAAACGTTAGTTGGGTACCTAGGCTAACTTTGTTGGACTTATGAACAAATTGGACTTACAAACATGTAATCGGAATGGAAATCTTTCAAATGAAGGGGACTTAATGTAATTAACAATATTAAGCGTCTTTTCATGAGCCTGTTGGCTATCTGTATGTCTGTTTGGAGAAATATTTATTGAGTCTTCTTCCTGTTTTTCTTTTTTTTTTAATATTGAACTGCTTGTATATTTTGGAAATGAATTCTTTGTTAGTAGCATCCTTTGAAAATATTTTCTCCAAGTCAGTAGACTGTCTTTTCATTTTGTTTATGATTTCCTTTGTTGTAAAACAACTTTTAAGTTTAATTAGGTTTCATTTGTTTATTTTCGTTTTTGTTTCTAAATATTACTATAGGAGACAAATCCAAAAAAAAAACATTACTGCAACTTATGTCAAAAATTGTTCTGCCTATGTTTTCCTCTAGGCATTTATAGTATCCAATCTTTCATTTAGTTCTTTGATCCATTTTTAGTTTATTCTTGCACATGGTGTTAGACAATGTTCCAATTTCATTTTTTTACATGTAGCTGTCCTGTTTTCCCAGAACCACTTACCAGAGAGACTATCTTTTCTCCATTGTGTATTATTGCCTTATTCATCATAAGTTAATTGACCATAGTGCATGAGTTCATCTCAGAGCTTTCTATCCTGATCTATTAATCTATATGTCTGTTTATATACCAGCATCATCTTGTTTTGATTACTGTAGCTTTGTAGTATCATCTAAAGTTGAGGACCATGATTCCTCAAGCTCCATTCTTTCTCAGGATTGTTTTAGCTATTCTTTTGTGTCTTCATACAAGTTAAAAAATATTTTTTTTGTTCCAGTTCTGTGAAAATATGCCATTGATAGTTTGATAAGGATTGCACTGAATCTGTAGACTGCCTTGGGTAGTATTGTTGCAGGAAGGTGGACCCCTTCCAGGGCCCAAAACTGGGCTCTTGTCTAACATCAGAAATGAATTGTCCGAGGAGTCACATGTGCTGACAAAGCAAGAGATTTTATTGGGAAAGGGCACCCGGGTGGAGAGCAGTAGGGTAAGGAAACCCAGGAGAACTGCTCTGCAGTGTGGCTCACAATGTCAGGTTTTATGGTGATGGGATTAGTTTCTGGGTGGTCTTTGACCAGTCATTCTAATTCAGAGTCTTTCCTGGTGGCGCACGCATTGCTCAGCCAAGTTGGATGCTAGTGAGAAGGATTCTGGGAAGTGGACAGACACGCAGTATCTCCTTTAGACCTTTGCTGAACTCTTCTGGTTGGTGGTGCTTATTAGTTCCATATTCCTTATCAGGATCTCCTGTCATAAAACAACTCATACAAATGGTTACTATGGTACCTGGCTAGGGTGGGTGGTTCCAATCAGTGTGCTTCCCCTAACGGTATGGTCATTTTAACAATATTGAACCTTTCAAATAAAAAACCAGAGTATATCTTTCTATCTGTTTGTGTGATCTTCAGTTTCTTTCATCGGCATCTTATAGTTTTTTTTTGAGTATAGGTCTTTTGTTTCCTTAGGTTTATTCCTATTTATTGTTTCTTTTTGATGTGATGGTAAATGAGACTGTTTCCTTAATTTCTCTTTCTGATACTTTGTTGTTTGTTGAGGTCCTTTAATGGACTGGAACCTGGTGGTCCAGAGTCGACAATGAGAAAGTGAAAGAAGGAGAGAGGCTAATATTTCCTGGGTTACGCAGCCGGCTTTCGCGTTCCAGGAAATCAGCCAGAAATAGAGAGAGAGAGAGAAACAAAGAAAGACACGGGGACCAAAGCTCTGATGGAACAAAGGTGTTTTAATCAACATAGTGTGGGCATATATACTATCTTGGTAGTTATTCTCAGGAAAAATAAAGATTAAAATTCCAGACTTACAAAACATAAGGTGATCCATATTAAAGAGAGAGAGTTGTAAACGATCTCTTTTACTGTATGGCTCATAAGAAGGAAGAGGGTACTTATCACCGTACTGAAAAACTAACGAAGGAAATGCCTGGATTCCTCAGCCCCGGGAGAGGCTTGCCTCTCCTCTTAATTCCTCAGGAATTAATAAGAAACAGAGGATTCCTGACAGATACAAACAGCACACAGGAAGCCTCCTGTTAAATGTTTCCTGACAGTTGTTAGTTTTCAGTATATTAGTTTTGTATCCAGCAGCTTTATCAAGTTCATTGATGAGCTCTAGTAATTTTCTGGAAGAGTCTTTAAGATGTTCTATGTATAGAATCTTGCCATCTGCAAACAGTGACAGTTTTACCTCTTCCAATTTTTAAAATTCCTTTTTCCTTCTTTGATTGCTGTGGCCAAGATTCCCAAAACTATGTTGAATAAAAGTGTTAAGAATGGTCATTCTTGTCTTTTCCTGATCTTAGTGGAAATGCTTTCAGCTTTTCACTGTTGAATATGGTGTTAGCTATGGATTTGTCATATATGGCCTTTATTATGTTGAGGTAAAGTCACTTTTTCTCCCATTCTGAATTATTTTTTTAATTATAAATAGATGTTGAATTTTATTAAAAGGTTTTTCTGCATCCACTGAGATGATCATACAGTTTTTATTCTCCAGTTTGTTAACATGGTCTATACGGTTTTTATTCTCCAGTTTGTTAACATGGTCTATCACATTGAATTTGTTACCCAGCCCGAGTTCACTTTGTTTGCCACACTCCAGGTTAATAAATTGGAGATGAGGTGTTGTGGCAAGAAATTCAACTTTATTCAGAAAGCCAGAAGACTAAGAAGATGGCAGACTAATATCTCAAAATCATCTTATCGGGGTCTGGAAGCCAGATTCTTATATAGAAGAAAGAGGGAGAGGAGGTAAGGAAGTAAAGTAAAAAGGTCACAAGTCTTGCAAATATCTCCTGGAATGGCCATCCTTGGGGAAGGGATATGTTAATTTCTTTTCAGGTGGGCAGGGTCAGATTGTCTCTATGAGTTGAACAAAGCCCAGAGGGGTAGGATTTCCTGTGGCAAGCCCTTATCTATAGCTTCATTTGTGGCTCAGCTGGTAAAGAATCCACCCGCAGTGCAGGAGACCTGGGTTTGATCCCTGGATTGGGAAGACCCCCTGGAGAAGGGAAAGGCTACCCACTCCAGTGTTCTGGCCTGGAGAATTCCATGGACTGTATAGTCCATGGGGTCGGAAGGAGTCAGACACGACTGAGCAAGTTGAAGTGGGATAGCTATAGATAGTGATTATAATAACAAAAGCAGTGAAAAGTAAAAGTTAAAGTAAAAGAAATAGTTCCAACAAGGAGTTAGAATTTGCACTTCCCTGTTACAGTCTGAGGATATTAAAAAATCCATGCATCCCTGGAATAAATCCCACTTGATCATGGTGCATGATCAACAGTATTATATCCAATTAAATTATCACTTGATACTGAGGCTGAAATGAATATTTTTTTCAAGTAAAAACTGTAAGAGTTTATCAACAGTAAACCCTGTCAGTAGTGAACTGTGTTCCCTCAAAATTCTTTGGTTGAAATTCTATCCCCTAGTACCAAAGAATGTGGGTATATCTACTGATAGTGAAACTGTTAACCTCAGACTGGGACTTGAACCCATGTGCCAGGACTCAAACCCAACCAAAATGCCACATGGGACTCTAGCCCATGTGACCTGGACTCCAACCTGGCTGAAACGCAGTGTGGGACTCTAATCCACATGGAACTCGAACCCAGTCAAAACCCTTCTTGGGACTTGAATCCATGATCTGTTAACTAGAATTACTCACCTGATATCTGGATTTACAGAGGCTCAGGTTTTTGAGTCTCAGCACAGAAGTAATTCAGCAAGACACAAAGTAACAGGCAAGAAATGGATTTATTAATAAAGGATACTTGTAAAAGATAATGAAGGAGGAAACAGACAGAACAAGCTCCATCTTGAAAGCAGGACTCCATCTTGGACCAGACTGTGGACTTTGAGTTATATGCCCAGTATCTATGGAAATGACATACCAACTGGAAAACCAGACCCCCAGGATGGAAGAGCCCCAGGGCTCATACCTAGACCCTCAGACACCTAAAAGAATACCCTAATAATCTGCGTAACTGAATAGAAAAATAAATTCTATTATGCTTGTTGGGGTATGACCACAGGCCTATTGATAATTGTTCACTGTTCATTACCTAGGCTTAAGGCATGTGAATCACAGGTTAACTTGGATTGTATAGTTCTTTTCCTTTATTCAGACTAGTTTCAGAAAATTTAGGGAGGTGGGTTTGAGCACGTATACTTAGGGTATATAAGGTTTTCACAAAAACTGGTCTGGGTCCTTGGCTAAGAGGAGACTCTGCCACTATCTGCATTATCCTTCTGAGTGAGTTTGTTTCTCGGAATACATGGCTACAACATTTGGTGCATTGGCTGGGAAACTCCTCACTTTGAGGAGACAAGTCCCATTTGGGACTACTCTGAGGCCTTGCAGCTCGAATCTTCTAGAAGGGGGAAGGCGCCTTGCCCTTCTGGAAGCATTCTGCTTCTCAATGCCCAGACCTTTCACGTTAGCAGGTGGTGGACGGCAGCAGGGGAACTGAGCGCTCAGGTGAGGAGGAACCCACCCGGCAGGGTGGAAGAGGGGGCCTGATCACCCCCATGGGAGGGATTATAAGGGGCATGGACCCACAGGAGCCTGGAATAGGCAGATGGTGGTGATTGGTTCATACACAGGTTGATGAGTGTGTTAGGGCTTAGGAAGGAAATTTGTGAATGTCATTTAGGAGGTGGTGTCCACGCCATCTTGGGGAAAATTATTATCAAGCAGTCACCAGGGGATTGTTAGGAGAAGAAACTTGGTCTTTGTGTGCTCGTATTCTGCAGGTGTCCCATCTGCTGTGAAATTCTTGGCCCCTCGGAATTGGCAGGCTAGAAGGAGGGGATACAAAAATGAGTACGACCTGGTTTTTCTGGATATGGCCTGGGATATTTAACCCATCTGTGTTTTCATCCGCACCTGATCAAGCCCACCAAGGCAGAACAGACTTTAAAAGTTAAGGGAGAAACAGTCTTGGACCACGTGGTGTTCTGGTTCAGCTGTGCTGACCGGCAGGTGAAGACACGCCGATCCCCCTTCTCCCTCTGGGATCTGACAGGTAGGGCTCTTCTCACCCCAATTAAGGAGGCAGAATGGCAATTTAAGTGTCATTGATTGGAAATATCAGAAGTACATAGGGTACTGAGAACTTTGTAGACAGAAAGAAAAGGAAAAGTAGAAGATCTGAGAAGGTAAGCAAGATGGGGGGAAGTGAATCTAAGACAACTGTATTGGAGTGCATGATTAAAAATGTAAAGAAGGGATGGAAGAGACTATGGGTAAAGATGACGCTAACCACCTCCACATACTCTGTGAGGTCGAATGGCCCCCTATGGGAGTAGGGTGGCCACCAGAGAACACCATGAACTTAAAAATAGTGGAAGCAGTCTCTACAGTAGTCACAGGAGAGCCAGGACACCTGGATCAACATCCGTATATTGACTCATGGCTAGGGTTAGCTCAAGACCCTCCTACTTGGACAAGCTTCTGTATCCAGAAGGGAAAGGGAAAAATAATGGCACAAAGATTGACTGATGATAAAAAAGGAAATTCCGCAGGATTTGGACAAGGATGACCTGACCCCTCCCCCATACTGGATAATGATGCGCCCGCCTCCAAGCGCTCCACAAGGACCAGAGGCCGCCTCAGTGCCCAGTCCCGGGCCAGGTGAAGTCCTGCAGCACCCACTGCTCCCCCAGCAGCTCTCCCGAAGGTGGGAGATCGTAGAGCCGCCGTTTCAGCAGGCTCCGATCCCAGCGATGGAGACCTCTGGCCAACGCCCCCAGGATTCCACCTTAGCCAGATCTCCTAGATTATATCCATTCTCCCGGTGAGTACTGACAGGAAGCGGGAAGAAAACATGGGAATTAGATAGAGGCTGTGCTTGGCCAAGGAACAGCGTAAAAGAACCCCATTACAGATGCTCCTCAGAGAGCTACAACAGCCTCCGGTTCAGGACACATGTGGGAACTACCATCAGCCCCCTGTAGCTTATTATTACCAGCCGTTTTCCACTACAGATATATTAAACTGGCAGAGACACACTCCACCGTACTCGGGGGAGCCACAAGCCCTGATTAGGCTAATGGAGACTATATTTCAAACCCACCGCCCTACATGGGATGACATAATCCAACTACTAGTCTCCCTTTTCAGCACCGAGGAAAGATACAGGATCCTGAGGCCAGAAAATGGTTAAGAGAAATGGCACCTGGGGGTACTGCAAACCTGCAGTGGTGGGCAGCACTAGCCACCCCCAATGAGAGGCCCAACTGGGACTGTAACACAGAGGAAGGGAGGGGCCACCTGGAGAGACATCAGTGACTATTTTACAAGGTCTCAAGAGGGGGGCCTCAAAACCTATAAGCAGGCCAAAACCCTCTGAAGTGATTCAAAGGGAAAGCGAATCACACTCTGAGTTCTAAGAAAGACTGGGTGAGGCCTGTGGACTTTATTAGCCATTAGATACAGAGGCTGCTGGGTTTCAGATGGTGACAAATGCCCCTTTGTATCTCAAGCCTACCCCGAAAATGTCAGATGGGGGGACACCAAGTGACTCATGAATTTTTATACATCCTTGAATGTCCAGTACCTTTGTTGGGAAGAGACTTGCTGTCTAAATTGGGGGCACTAGTGACCTTCCCGCCTATGAAAGACCCACTCTTCAAGTGGGCTCAACCACTTATTTACTCTTCCTCTTGGTAACCCCTCAATATGAATAGAGGTTGCACAATCTCTCAGAAGGGAAACTGGATGGGCTAAACTGTTGAGACAGAGTTAACTCAACAACTCCCTGAGATCTGGGAAGAAGAAACCCCAAAGTTTGAAAACAAGTCCCACTGGTAATAGAACTCAAACCCAGTACAATTATGTCAGCACCCACCTTGGGCCTGCCAGGCCTTGCTAAGCTGTTTATTCTACATGACTGAAAAGGACAAGGTGGCTATGGGAGTATTGTCCCAGATTAAGGGGACATGGGACAGACCCGCGGCTTATCTCCCAAAACAGCTGGACAATGTTGCCACTGGGTGGCCAGTATGCTTACAGGCAGTTGCTGCAGTTGCCTTGCTGGTTCGGGAGGCAACCAAGCTGACTTTGGGCCAAGATTTGATCATGAAAGTCCTGCATGAGGTCAACACTCTCCTGCGAGGGGACCCCCATAAATGGCTGTCAACATCCCGGATTACTCAATACCAGGGACTGCTATGTGAGAACCCCCATGTTAGTATTGAACCTGTCAGGCCCTGAATCTGGCCACTCTCTTTGTGAAGGTGGGGCCTCACATGACTGCAAGGAAATATGCCAGCAGGCCTGACCTGAGAGACCAGCCAATCCCGGACCCAGATTTGGTCCTGTCCACCAATGGCACGAGCCTGGGGAAACAAGGACAACGACTGTCGGGATATGCGGTAGTCATGGAAGAAACCATCACTGAGGCTAGCTCTCTGCCATCACACTGGTCCGCTCAACGGGCGGAACTATTTGCTCTAATCCGGGCCCTCCAGCTGTCAAAAGGTAAGAAGACAAACATTTACACAGACTCCAGGGATGCTTTTGCCACACTACATGTACACAGGGCTCTGTATAAGGAGACAGGCCTTTTGACAGCTAGCGAAAAAGATATTAAAAATAAGGAAGAAAATCTGGCCCTATCAGTTGCTGCCTGGGAACCAGAAAGGGTTGCAGTCATACATTGCCGAGGACATCAAAAAGAGGATACCCCCCAGGCTCGGCGAAACAGACTGGCAGATAAGACCACTAAACAAGCAGCCGAGGGCTTGGGGTGACAAGTGAAGCCCCTACTAAAGCTCTCGTATTGGCGGAGCTGCCTGAGCTAACGCTGAACTCTATAAAATACACTGAAACCCAAAACCAACTAGGCAAAGAGGAAGGGGCCATCAAGACTGAAAAGGGATAGTGGGAATTGCCAAGTGGCAAATTATTGATACTGGAAGAGCTGGCACCCACTCTGGTAAGCCAAACACACCAAGTGACCCACCTAGGCCATGATAAACTGGAAAAGCTAATTCGAAAGTGTTTCTTGGTTCCCCGCCTCTCTTCCCTATGCAGGACAAAATCTCAGAATTGCACTGCCTGTTCACAGGTCAGTGCTGCCTCTCAGCACAGACAGAAACCTCCGGGGATTCAGCTGAAAGGCACTCTGTCCATTGAACACCTGGAAATGGACTTCACTGAAACGAAACCTCACTGACACTACCCTTACCTGATGGTCATGGTATGTACGTTCTCGGGATGGGTAGAAGCTTTTCCTACCTGGACTGAAAAAGCACCAAAAGTAGCCCGGTGCCTGCTTAGGGAGATAGTTCCCAGAATTAGATTTCCTACCAGCACTGGATTGGACAATGGCCTGGCTTTTGTAGCTGATTTAGTACAACAAGTAAGCAAAACTTTAAACATCAAGTGGAAATTATATACAGCATATAGGCCCCGGAGTTCTGGGATGGTGCAAGGACCGAACTGAACACTTAGAGAGACACTCTCCAAGTGGATCATAGAGACCAACTGCTCCTGGGTGGACTTGTTTCCGACGGCTCTGTTTACACTCAGGATGACCCCGTGGTCCCATGGCTATTCGTACGAAATTGTGTATGGGAGGCCCCCTCCCATAATAAAACAGGTGTCAACAAATTTGCCTCAGGTAAGGGGAGATGAGATTTCACAGCAGATGGAACAACTGTGTAAGGTAATAAATCAGGTAACTAAGTTTGTACAAGAAAGGGTGCCGTTCCCCCTAGGGGAACAGATTGATGAATTTGTGCCTGGGGATTTGTGTCAAGGACTGGCAACACGACTCCTTGGCCCCACATTGGAAGGGTCCACATACTGCTGTTCTAACCACCCCTACACGGCAGTTAAAATTGTAGGTGTCACTCCCTGGGTCCACCACATGTTAAGAGAACATACCACGCAGACCCAGAAAATGCTGAGTGGGCTGCACAGAGGGACCCCACCGACCCTCGAGAGACTAAGACCATCCTTAAGAAGAAGGAAAAGAAGATCCTGGACGAGCCCCTTCAGGATATGCCGCATAATCAACTCGTGCTGCTTGGCCTCATCAACGTGATTTTGAATTTAACTTTCGTTTCAACTCAGGACAATGTTTCCGTCTCATGGGCACATGCCTACGTGGACTCCCGCAACACCTGCAGCGGCTGGCTACGTGGGGCTGTGCCTCTGTCTGTGATGGACGGACTTCCTTTAAAATCTCTGCCAAGGAGATTTTAAACCTGCTCTTTTCTGGGACAACAAAAAGAGACTTTCCTTTCTCTTGTCAATCATAATCTCTCCCTGCTCTCTTGGTGTAAGCCAGACCTACAGTCAATAGACTCAGGTCATGGGGTTACATTTGATGTAAACGCCAGTTTCAGAGGAGTAACAGAAGCCTATACCTCATAGTTAAAGAACAAAAAGGGAAAAAGCTCCCTGACCAGCAAGGGAGGACAGGCCTGTAGGTATGTTGAACAATTCTACCAAGTCTGGGATGAATATTTCTGGATGACCCCAGAAAAGGGCCAATCAGTTACTCCTACTTCTATATGCTGGGAACAAAAAGAACAAAGGGTAGGGTTTGGTGACCTCCATTAGACCCAAAAGAACTAAAATATATGAGGTACCTATCCCCCAAACAATGTAAATGAACATTCGAGGT